>JANVCC010000195.1:0-113835 GCA_025345505.1 Todiramphus chloris collaris
CATCGGGAGAGCTCCGGAGCTGGGCCGGGGCCGGGGCCGGGGCCGGGGCCGGGTCTGTCCTGGCGGCGACCCCCTGGTCGCGTCTGCTGAGTCTCGTCAGTAGTTCAGGTCGATAATCACCTCTCTGTCCACCCTCCTGTGTTCACAAGCATCTGTCCACATCTCCTGATCGCGTGTCCCTCTGGGTCAGGCTGGTTTCCTGGGACGGTTCACAGTCAGATGAAACGTTGACTCGTGGGTTTTTTGATATACAACATGACTTTTGGTAACCCCAGGTAGTAATTCCTCCTGGCCTTGCCTGCCAGTGGGTTTACAAGAAAGGCACTGGGGAGACTTGAAGCCCTCACAGGACATTCCCAGTCTGTGTTGTGTTCTGCTTTGGTGGGGCTTGGTGAGAGGGAAGATCTCACCAGGTTCAGCTGAGTCCTTGGTGCCTGAGCAGAAAAATAACCATCGCCAGGCTGCCCAGAGGATGCTCGGCCTCCGGGCTGAGGGTGCTCCTTCCTGGGGCACAGCATCAGATGCCCCAGCATGAACAGCACTCATGGGAAGGAGACCAGTGTAACTTTTCCCCTCCTCTTTCCCACGCTCAGCTTCAGCCCAGGCTCCTTCCTCTCCTCCCAGTCGTTGCTGCTGCAAGTCACACTCGGTCACGGGCTACAAGGGGTGCAGGGCTCAGGTTCTGTGCACAGTGGGGTCTCATACTTTGCCTGGGCTCCTGCCTGGTCCTCTACAGGAGGTGTGATGGGTTGGCCCTGACTGGCAGGTGAGCCCCCATCCCATTGCTCACTCCCCCTACCCCTCACTGGGATGGGGGAGAGAATCAGAAGAGCACAAGCAAAAAAAAAATTTGTGGGTCAAGACAGAGATGGTTTCACAAGGGAAGGAAACTCCCTTAGAAATATTCCTGCAATCAGAGCATGGTTGGGGTTGGATGGGACCTCTGGAGGTGCAGTGGCCAGGATGCTCTGGTGGGATGCAGCTCCAGAGGCTTTAGGTGCTCGATTGGTCACCCATCGACTGGGTGCAGGGGGACTGTAATTCCCCTTTGAAACGGGGTCTCGGGGAGTCCCAGTTACAAGGGACAACCTTTGCTACAGACTCCCTGGAGAGAAGAATGAGTCAATGTCAACAGGCCCCCAAAGAGCTGCCAGCCCATGAACCTCTATTTATAGCTGGTTTCCCCATCAGGTTCAGCAAAAGAAATCACCTTCCCAGCCCAGGGCAGAGAACAGGCAGCGTCTCAGCAGCGGCCACACTGCAGTGCTGCGGGACCGAGGGGATTCTGGGGGAGAGGTGCCCGAGACAAAGCTCTGCAGCCCTGCGGAGCCTGCGGGGCGCGTTCCACAGCCACGCACGGAGCCCAGAGGAGAGCGGGCAGTACAGAACCCTGCAGAGCAAACGGGGGGTGTTGGGACAAGGACCAAGCAACAAACCCCAAGCTCTGTGGAAAAAGCCCTGGAATCAGCGGCAGCCCCAGTTAACGGCTGGGACTGCTGTCTGGGGGAGGTGAGTTGCAAAGCAGAACCCCCGACTGACTGTCCCCCCTGGAAACAGGGGCACTGGAAAGGCTCAGCTCAGTTGCAAGCTGAAACACAGGAAGTTCCACCTCAACATAAGGAAAAGCTTCTTCACTGTTGGAATGCCAGAGCCTGGCCCAGGCTGCCCAGAGAGGCTGGGGAGTCTCCTTCTCTGGAGCCTTTCCAGCCCCCCTGGCTCTGTTCCTGTGTGGGCTGCCCTGGGTGACCCTGCTGGGGCAGGGGGGTTGGACTCGATGAGCTCCAGAGGTCCCTTCCAGCCCCACCATGCTATGGGTCTGTGATCCTGCAGCTCAGCGCTGCTCTGGCTGCTGCTGTCACCCACACTGAGATCCGAGACGCTCCCAGCAGTGGGCCAGTGTGCTCCAGTCCAGGCATCTGTGTCAGTCTGTGCCAGTGGGCTGCCAAAGGAGGGGAGGTGGAAACGCTGGGTATGGGTGGCATTTCCAGCAGGCTGGGCTCCCCAGGGCCCTGGGAGGGGGAGGCGGCGCTGGGCGTGAGCGGACTCTTCCTCCCAGGGCGTTCTGGAAGGTGCTGGGCGCTGCTGCAGCTGCTGGCTTGGGGCCCTGTCCTGCGGCTCGGGTGTCTCACGTTTCCCGAAATAGAAAGGGGAAGGGTCTGAGCAGCGGCAGGGGGGTCAGCTGTCCCAGCCACGGCTCTTCTGGCGTGAGCACCCCTCTGCCTGCTCCCCACACCCCGTGCAGCTCTACAGGTAGGGGAAGCTCGTGCCTGGGTGGGCGGGTGGGCCAGGGTCCCCTCTCTCTGCGGAGGGGCGCCCCTCGCACACAGGTGCCCCCGAGCCGGGCTGGCTGCCGGGGCCCTGGCTCGCAGCCTCCCCGGGCACTGCGCAGCGCGGGGCGCCGAGCAGGGCAAGGCTGCGCTGGCAGGTGGCGGGCAGCGGGACCTGCCAGGCCCTGCCCAAGCTGGGGGGGTAGGCGAGCTCTTTCCCGAGCCCACCGACTCGCCGCGCTGCGGGTCAACTTCTCCCATTCTTCCCTGGTTTTGTTGGGTTTCTTTCTTCTATTACTTGGCTCCTAAGGATCTACAGCCGCGGGAGAAGCTCCTGAGAAGCCCCAGCATTGAGGAGCGTTTCGGATCTTTGCTTTCAAACCTCTTCAGCCTGGTAAGCTGCTCTCATTAATGTGGGTGTTAATTACGTCGGTCTCATGGTGAAACTCAGCTTGGTAGAGGCAGCCTCGGTGCCAGAGGCAGTTGGAAACGGGTCTCAAATGGATGTTTTTCCTTAAAGCTCGCCAGATGGAGGATCCCATCCAGCTGAAAGAGGAGGGCAATAAATATTTTCAGGCCAACGACTACGAGAAAGCTGCTCAAAGCTACACTCAAGCCATAAAGCTGAACAAGGACAAGGTGCTGCAGGCAGTGCTGTACAGGAACAGGGCAGCCTGTTTCCTCAAGAAGGTGAGAGAAGCTCCCAGCTCACCCGGGCAGTGCTCATGGGGACAAGAGCAGGGAGGCAGCCAAGGGCGCTCACCAGTTGCAGGCAGTGGGATTTGGCAATTCCTTGAATGGGGTATTTGCAAACTGCTCTGAAGTTATTGGTTCTGGGCTCATCCTGGAGCTGTAAAGCTGTCTCGCTGCTTCGATCCTGCTGGGGCTGAGCACACCAGTTCAGATCAGAGCTGGTCCCACTTAAAAGCTTTTGGCATCCAGTTAGTTCCACACTTACAGGAGAGCTCTGTAAGCCAGGGCTTGGGGTGCAGAGGCGTCGCTCTTGCCGTCTGTCTCAGCACAAGGGCAGCAGGCACGGACACTTGGCAAACCAAAGAGTTACTGATTCCTGTACCAGGAATGTCTCCGGTCCCTGCTGCAGCAATCTGCTCTGGGATTTTAGCAGATTGCTTGCATGGTCCTGAATTTTCACTGATCCAAAAGTGACAGCAACCCAGCCAAAGCTCAGATGGGCTGTTGTGAGTGTCCCCTCCTCCTTCCCTGCCCGTGATCTGCCACTGCATGACCAGCAGCGTATGTTGTGTTACCTGCATCACAGACCTTCTCCGCTTCCCTCCCACCAGTGACATAAAAGGTCCCAAAGCCCCCATCTTTCATTCCGCAGGCTGCTGCTGGCTTCACTGGGGTGTCCTGTTAGTAAGTGGGAACAGAGGGTCCCAGTGGGAACAGAGGGTTCCAGCGTGCACCAGGAACGGGGACATGCCCTGCTATCCCCCTGCTAACAAAGCCCTTCTCTGGTCTGGCAGGAGGAGTACGCCAAGGCAGCCTCGGATGCATCCAGAGGTGAGGAGGGGGCTGTTCCGGGGAAGAACTGTGTCTCTGGGTGTGCTGCTCTCACACCTGCTGCTGGGGCACTGTGGTCTTCATCCCTCACATCCACTAACACCCACGTGCTGAGGCCACAAGGGCTTTAATGGAGGAGGTTCAAAAGAACCAGCAGAAATACCAGTTGGTGGAATGGGTGCTGATCAGGCTCCGATTCACTCACGGTGCTGACAACAACTCCCTGTTTCAAGGAGCTGTAGCCACTGTAAAGCAAATCACAACTTACAGAGGGGATTTGCAAGAAGCAAACTCTGATGCCTGGTGTTTTGGGTCACTTCCCCAGCTATCGACATCAATGCTTCGGATATCAAAGCCTTGTACCGGCGCAGCCAAGCTCTGGAAAAACTGGGGAAACTGGACCAAGCGTTCAAAGATGCTCAGAAATGTGCCACCATGGAACCCCGCAACAAAAACTTCCAGGAGACCCTGAGGCGACTGGGGGCCAACATCCAGGAGAAGGTAAATGCCACGGGAGCAGTCCCAGGCTCACAGAGCAGGTGCTGCAGGAAAGTCTTTGCTCTGGGTGACACAGGGGCATCGTTCATCATACTGGAAACTCCTAACAATGCTGGGGGACAAATAAGCTCCATTAACTGGAAGTTCATACCTGAAGCACCTAAATCTGAGGATCAGCTTGAATAGTCACAGCATGGCAAGGCAGCTCACTCCCAAGGCTGGCCTGGTCCTGGAAAGGAACTGGACCAGCTTGGGACTGGGTCTGACAGTTGTGACACAGACTTAGTTGCCTTTATGGGGGTTCTGAGAAGAAGTCCTTGCATCACTGGGAACTGTGAGCTCTCAGAAATGACGGTTTAGGGCTGGCTCTGCCTGTGGCCGTGAGTCTAAGCTGGGTAATCGATGCTGATCACTGAGAAGTGATGTCTGCTTTTTTATTCAGCTTAAATTGTCTGGGTTTTGAGGGTCTGTGATGGCCTTGAAGTTATAAAGGGAATTAATTCCTCCTCAAGTTCCTCCCACTGATGCTCCATGCGCTCTCTGTTGGCACAGCTGAGCATTCAGTTCTCCACGGACTCGAGGGTGCAGAAGATGTTTGAAATTCTGCTGGATGAGAACAGTGAGAAAGAAAAGCGAGAAAAGGTGAGAACTGGCCTGGACTTGGCAAAATTGCTACTTAAAGTCAGAGGAGCAGAAGGCTGTGTTCCCTTCCCCATGGCCCCTGGCTGGAGCACGAGGTAAGGAACTGGGAGATGAACTGCACTTGGAGAGACAACTGGGAGGGGAAATGTCCCCTGTGCTGAGGAAAGATGGATCAGCCTCCCAAAATGCCAAAGGTGGAATCAGACTGGGCTTCTGCTCAGGCCCATCTCTGCCCCCTTCCCCATTTTCCACCCAAACAGTGACTCCCTTTTTTTGGACAGAGCAAAGCCAGTCCCCAGAAGCACCTGGAGAACCTGTCTGGTGGGGTCTGAGCTGGTGCACTGTATCCATCAGGAGATGGCCACCCTGCAGCTCCCACCCAGACATCCCAGAGCTGCACAGAGGTGTTCTGGAGGCTGCCAGCAGGGCTGTGCCACCAACCAAGTTCTTCTGTCTCCCACCCAGGCTGCAAACAACCTCATAGTCCTGGGGCGGGAGGAAGCAGGTGCCGAGAGGATTTTCCAGAACAACGGGGTGAGCTTGCTGCTGCAGCTGATAGAAACCAAAAACTCTGAGCTGATCCTGGCAGCCGTGAGGACGCTTTCAGGCATGTGCACAGGACACAAGGCTCGGGTAAGTAACGGGGTGCTCAAGACTTTCACTGCTATGGCCTGGCCCCCGGGGGAGAGGAAAATTGCAGCAGTTCACAATGTTTGTGAGCAGTGGGGATTTCTTCTTGTTGGAAAAAAAAGAAATCCTACCAATTATATTTTAAATTCGGGGGGAAATAATACAAATAACTATGTGGTAGGGTTAACCCAGACCATTGAAACTGCCCCTGCTGTTGTGCTCTTGGTCAGAGATGTACATGCCCTCTATGGTGCCTTTGTGTCTGCTGGTGAAGTAAAACTCACAGCGAGTTGTTATCACCGCAGAGGTGGTGAGCACGGCTGGGTCAAATCCACATCCTTCATCACGGGTCTCAGAAAAGCAACAGATAACAGCTAACACTGGGGAAGTTTTGTCCAAGGCTTAGATAAATGAAAGCAGGGAGGAGCTACAAGAAAGTTAAGGTTCCTGGGAAGGGTCCCGAGGTGAGTCCCAGGGGTCTCCGGGCCAGCTCAGGTCTTACACCAGGACAGTTGCTATAGTGTAAAGCAGCTCCTAACACAGCCCTGTCTGTGCGAGGTGGTGGGGAGCAGGAGATGGACACGTGCAAAATGAATATGCTGTTGGTGTAATGGCGCAAAGGGGTGGGGAGAACTCTGCACAACATCTACAGAACAATCATTCAATGCACTGGAGACCTATTTTCTCTTTCTGAAACATTAACTGTTGTCACACAAAAAGGCTGTTCTGCAAAGCCCACTAGGTCAGTGGGTTTCTGAAGGTGTCTCCCCTGAGAGACCGATGTGCACAGGGACAGGCTGCGTGATCACAGTCAGGATGGGGTTTGTGCACCAGACAGGTTCTTTGTAACATCCTGGCCAGGACGTAACATCCCAGAGCCAGCCACGATCCTCTCAACATCCTCGCTGGAAACAGCTCATTGCATGCCTGGCAAATCAGATTTCAGGAGTTGTCCAATTATAAATGAAAATAAGAATGAAAAGCAAAACTCTGCCTGGTGCTGGCTCAGGATTCACCCAGAAAAATACTTTCTGTGTGCAAGCTGAGGCTGACCTTTCTAAAGCACGCAGGAAGGAAAGGCTCGTTCCCTTGGCTAACAGCTGCCCTGCTCTCTCCTTTCTGGGGCCAGGCCACCGCCATTCTCCACTACCTGGGCATCGACAGCATTTGTATGTGGATGTCTGTAGACAATGAAGAAATCTCCCTGGCCGTGTGCAACCTCCTGCAGACCATCACCGACTGCTTGCTGGGCCAGGGGAAAGAGGAGCATCACGGCAAGGAGGAGGCTGTGGTGCTAGGTAACAGCGCGTGACCTGCTGGTCCTTAAGTCTTGCTGGAGGAGGAGCGGGGTGAGCAGGGAGGGTTCTGCTCCTGGGATGTCCGCTCTCTTCCTTGTTCTTTGGTGAAGTGGGGACTTCACCCTTCAGCTGGCCAGGATGACAATCTGCACACAGCTCTCACCCTCAAGGGGTTAATTTACATACCTACATCCCAGCCGTGGAATTCGGCTTTGAATGGTTTTCCCTGGGTTCTCCTGCTTTTGAAGATGATTTTTTTAACTGGCTGCTGCTCTCTTGCTTCTGTGTAGATACTAAAAAAGATCTGAGAATGATCACGATGCGTTTGCTGGATATGCTGGTCAGTAAGAAAGTATCTGGGCAGGGACGAGACCGAGCTCTCAACCTCCTCAACAAGAATATCCCGAGGAAGGATCTGAAAGACCTAGACAACAGCAGGACCATCTTCGTCATCGATAATGGTGAGTCCTCCCCTCGCCCCGGTCTGCTCTGGGAGATGTGGAGCTGTGTATTCTTGCCCAAATACCCATGGAACTGACCCTCTCTGTCCAATGAATCCTCTCCGGGGTTTTTTGGTGCGTACAATCCTGGAGCAAAGTTACACTTATTAGCAGGGAACAGTTTAAGAGGAAAAGACTTGTGTATGGGAAGAAGAATTTTTTGGTTTCTAAAGCAAAGACTGAACTTCTCTGGTTAGTTTGTTGCAATGTTTTTGCTGCTGTTAGGATTTGGCTTGGATAAATTGTCCAGCTTAGATAAGATGAGCTGAGCCCCTGCTGAGCCCGCTGGATCCTTTACCTGGTCACCTTTAAAAGTGGCAGGAGGTGAGGAACTTGTGCAGGGTGTGGTTTTACACTGTTCCAATGCAAGCGTGTTGCCATTTTGGTCGAAGTTACTTAATTACACTTTAGCAAAAGCAGAGATAAGACATTCAGAGTCACCTGAAAGTCACTGACTTTTCCTCAGTCGCAGGCTCCAGCCCTGGAGCTTTAGTGTCTCCTGACAAAAATAACTGACCCGACTGGGGACCAAATGCGGGTTTGCTTATCTCTCTGAGAGCTGGATGAAAGCCTGGTGCTGAAAACCTCTGATCTCACCAGCAGAAGCTCCTCCCCAGCAAATATTTGAGTGCCCTTTGTTTAAGGTTTATGTGATTAGGCTGCAAAGCAATTGAAAGCTGTCCAAGGTGGCTGCTCCATTACAAGACATCAACAAACAGCACCTTGAATTCCGGGCAGACCCTCTCCCCTCTGACAGCCGTACCACTCCGTTGCTTCCAGGCTTAAAAAAGATACTGAAAGTGGTGGGGCAGATTCCTGAGCTGCCTGACTGCCTGCCGCTGACAGAGAACACCCAGCTGACCGCCTCCGTCCTCCTCAGCAAGCTCTACGATGACCTGCGCTGCGACCCCGAGCGGGACAACTACCGGGTGATCTGCGAGGAGTACATCAAGTGAGTCGGGGCTGGCCGGGGCTGAGCTGCCCACAGCTACAGGAGCAGGAGGGCTTAAGGAGGAGAGGAGGTACTTGCAATCCACTTGGATGCCAAACTGAGGCCCTGGAAGATAATGATTTGCTTGAGATCCTGCGGGATCCTGCAGCTGGGATCCCCAGGTCCTTGCAGTGTACTCCTACCTGCTGGATCGCAGCCTTTGCAGGAGTCTGGGCTCCATTGTGCCCCAGATCCCTGCCTATCTCAGCAGTGGAGCTCCGTTCCTGGTCTGAGGGAGGACATTCCTCACCCAAAGGAATGAGAATTGTAAGCAACTACTGTTCCCATGCTGACTGCCTCTATCCCCTGCAGGAGCAAAATCGACCCTCAGGACATGGATAAGACACTCCATGCTGTCCAGATGGTGTCTGGAGTTCTGCAAGGGCCCTTTGACTTAGGCAACAAGCTGCTTGGCATGAAGGGAATCATGGAGATGATGGTTTCCCTGTGTGGGTCCGAGAGGGAGATTGACCAGCTGGTGGCTGTGGAAGCCCTCATCCATGCCTCCACCAAGCTGAGCCGAGCCACCTTCATCATCTCCAATGGGGTGACGCTCCTGAAGGAGATCTACAAGAAGACCAAGAATGAGAAGATCAAAATCCGAGCCCTGGTGGTAAGGATGGCAGCCCCTGCCTCTATGGCCTGCCACACTCACCAGCCTGACCCCAGACTCCATAGAGAGGGGAGGTCATGGGAACACTGAGGGTTCTCCTACCTTAGCTGGGGAATGGTTTATGGCACTTTCCCCTGCAAGGAGGGATGGCAGAGCAGGAGAGCACATGGGTTATTTGTAACTTTGAAACAAAACTGATTCATCTTCCATCAAAGACATCCAATAAGAGCACAAAAGCTGGCTTTGCTGTGCTACAAGATGAACAATCTCCTGGGTATTTGAACGCTTCCTCTTTGTTAGAACTGACTGCAGACTTTAGATACGGGATGTGGCTGGTTCTGAGCAGCTATACGAGAGTAGTAATGAACCTTCCTCACCGGTGTATCCTCTTTGTCCTCCTCAGGGTCTCTGCAAGCTGGGCTCAGCAGGAGGTACAGATTACGGCCTGCGGCAGTTTGCCGAGGGGTCCACCGAGAAGCTAGCCAGGCAGTGCCGGAAGTGAGTCACTGGACTTTTTGTCTTGGGGTATCATCGAGTCACAGGGTGGTTTGGGTTGGAAGGGACCTTTAAGATCATCTAGTCCTACACCCCTGCCATGGGCAGAGGCATCTTCCACTAGACCAGGTTGTTTAAAACCCTGTCCAATCTTTTCTTGAACACATCCAGTGATGGAGCATCCACAGCTTCTCTGGGCCACCTCTTCCTGTGTCTCACCAGCCTCAGAGTGAAGAACTTCCTGATTTCTAATCTAAATCTCCCCTGTTCCAATTTAAAGCCATTGCCCCCTTGTCCTATCACCACATGCCCTTGGAAACAGTCCCTTCCCAGCTTTCTTGTAGTCCCCCTTCAGATACTGAAATGCCATGAGAACGTCTCCCTGGAGCCTTCTCTTCTCTGGCTGAACAACCCCAACTATGTCAGCCTGGTCTCCCAGCAGAGGGGTTCCAGCCCTTGGATCATTTTCGTGGCCTCCAACAGGTCCATGCCCTTCTTAAGCTCTGGGGGCCCCAGAGCTGGACGCAGTGCTCCAGGTGGAGTCTCACCAGAGCAGAGTAAGGGGTCAGAATCACCTCCCTCAACCTGCTGGCCACGCTGCTTTTGATGCAGCCCAGGATAAGGTTGGGGCTTTCTGGGCTGCACTCTCACACTGCCAGCTCACATTGAGCTTCTTGTCAACCAGCTGTTCTGTACAGTTGTTCTGTTCTAACCAGTTGTTCTATACACCAATTGTTGTTCTATACTTTGCAAAATACAATATGCTCCTTTCCCAAGAGATCCTACTAAAGGTTGCCTTCATTTACTGTTGCTGCCTGACAGCTGACAGTGCCTCACAGCCATCGCACCGGGACCTGGAACTGTGCCTGCAGGAACTATGTGTTCCTCCTGCCTCAATATCCAGATAAACCTTCTCCCTCCCTCCCTTCCCACATGAGACACCAGGCGTGGTGCCTCTGTCTTTCCCAGGATGGTAGAGCCCAACCAAGTGGGAATCTAGAACATGCACAAGTATCTTCCAAAGGTGAATTTACCAGGTGGCCTAACCAAGGAGGTGGGATGAAGTTGGGAAGTGACTGAATTGCTGCTGGCACTGGACAGCAGGGCATCACATGCTTCATGTGATGATGAAGGTGAGGCAGTGTTAAGAAGCTGTCCTGGTCTGTCTTTCCCTGCAGCATTTAGATCCCTCCAGTTGGGCCATGTGAAGGTCATGTCTCATGGGAAGCATCCACAGTATTCAGGAGCTGCAGCAGAACCTAGTGATATGTTCGGGCCTGAAACAGTCTCAATACCTGTTTTTCCTTCCTCTTCTCCCAGAGAAATTGGTCCTGGCTCCTGAGATAGAAACGTGGATATTTTTCTCTCTTCCAGATGGTTGTGCAACACCAGCATTGATGCCCGCACCAGGAAATGGGCTGTGGAAGGGATGGCGTACCTAACCTTCGATGCAGATGTGAAAGATGACTTTGTTGAAGATCAGCCAGCTCTGCAAGCTATGTTTGAACTAGCCAAGGTCTATCTCCTTACCTTCTTCCCTCATTTCTCTGGTAGCATCAGCTTCTCCCAGTTCTCCAGCCCAACACTGTCTCATCAGGCAGGAGGAGCTGTGACCCCAACCCCTCACCTTGAGTTTAGCAAAACAGTTTTGCCTGTGCCACAGAGACACCTCAAGGGTGTTATTATCCTGCTTTTCTCCCAAGGCTGAGGAAGGTTTCTCTTACCTTTACCATCAGCAACTGCTTGAAAACCAAAGGCATCAAGGTGTTGACAGCCTCTGATGCCAAACAGCCTGTCTGACCTTAACAACCTTTGGTTTTCCCTGGGCTATAAAGCTGGGGATAAGCCTAAGAACACTTCAGCTGGTGCAAACCAGCACAGCAGCAGTCCTAAGGGACCTGTTTCCCTGCTGTGTCTTCCTCACCTTCATAGAAATTTTTCTTTTTCTGTGCAGACAAGCGACAAGACAATCCTGTATTCTGTGGCTTCTGCACTGGTGAACTGTACCAACAGCTATGACACCAAGGAGCTGGTCCCAGAGCTGGTGCAACTGGCAAAATTCTCCAAGCAGCACGTACCTGAGGAGCATCCGAAGGTAGGTTGTCTATAGCTGGAGAGCCGGGAGGAGATGCTCCAATCTGAAGACTTTCTTTGGTGTATCCATCATCACAGACCTCTGGTCTCCTGTCTGTGAGGCTGGAAGTGTCTTGCTCTCCAGCCAGGCTTGGCTGTAGTCAGCAGGACGCCAGCTGGTAAGAGGCTAATCCCTTTCCAATGTCCCCCCTCAGGACAGGAAGGATTTTGTGGCGAAGCGGGTGAAACGGCTGCTGAAGGCCGGTGTCGTCTCCGCCCTGGTCTGCATGGTGAAGGCGGACAGTGCCATACTGACGGACCAGAGCAAGGAGCTCATCGCCAGGTGCCTCCGTCGCTCCGGTGGGAGCTGGGAGTGGCCAGCTCGCATGCCCTTGAGATGGGCACCTGTGCTGGCTCCTTGCTCTGTGGGGTGGTGGCTTCTGCCTGGGTGGGAGGGGAGGGAAAGGGAGGTGGAGGAAAGATCCAAAACCAAAGTTTTTCTTAAGCAGTATCACAGAAGTCCACATTCTGACCTCGAAGCTGGCTACAGGGCTGCCTTGCTGGGATGCATTTTGAATTCCTAGTCCTCTGTACTGGTTTTGGCTGGAATAGAGTTCATCTTAAGATTAACTGGAAACTTCTTACTGTACCATTTGTTGTTTCTTCCTAGAGTGCCATGGGCACTGGGTTAATCATCCCTGGTAGACCTGGCAGCCCTGCAGACCATAGCCCCTTCCAGGCAGGCCGTGGGTCGTTGCCTGTTTCCCTAAGCGGCGCTGTTTCCGCAGGGTGTTCCTTGCCTTGTGTGAAGACCCCAAGGACCGTGGGACCATCGTTGCTCAAGGAGGTGGAAAGGTGATTCCTGTTCCGTTTGCAGCCCAGCCCGATGTGCAGTTAACGTCTGCTGGGAGCCTGCAACGTGCCCACAGTGAGGGACAGCGAGCTGGCTTGGTAGCCCCTGGGGCCCAGAGTCCTTTCTGGAGACCCTGGGGCTCCAGTCCTTTCTCAGCGAGCTTCCAAAGAAGCAATCTTCTTGAAGCAACTGTGAGAGCTTCAAGCTCTGGTGTAGTTCCCATTTGAGAACAAAAGGAAATTACCGTGGGCTACAGTCCAGACCCATTTTTCCAACAGACACACTTAGGATATTTTTAACTTATTTTAGTGTGTCAAGGCAATGCTGTAAATCTTCTCAGAGGCATTGAATGGTTTCCTGTGTGTCACTAGGCCCTGATACCTCTGGCTTTGGAAGGCACAGAAGTTGGCAAGATAAAGGCTTCTCATGCTCTGGCAAAAATTGCCGCTATCTCCAACCCAGACATGGCATTCCCAGGGGAAAGGGTAAGCTTAACACCACCCCCCTCCCTCCCCCAGAGTAATCTGGGTCGTTCCTTTGGCAAATGAAAACTGCCAAGATCTGAGAGGCGGAGAAGCAGTGACGTGCCCTCTCCTCAGGTGTACGAGGTGGTGAGGCCCCTTGTCAGCCTGCTGGACACCGAGAGGGATGGCCTCCAGAACTATGAGGCTCTGCTGGGCCTCACTAACTTTTCAGGAAGAAGTGATAAACTGAGGTGAGTTTAACTGCTTTTTGACCTTGTTTCTTCCCCAGGAGTGAATGTGAATTTCAGCTGAGCATTTTTCTCCTAGGACTACGAAGACTGGTCAGTTTGAGCTACCTTTGGCAGACCTTCAAAGGTCTCAGAACGAAAAGATTAATAAAATAGCCAGGAAGATGAGGGTGGCACATTCTCCTCTAGAAAAAGGAAAGACAGGAACCTAATCTGCACTAGATAGGGCACAAGCCACATGTCACCTGCTCCAGTGCTGTGGACACTGATTCACATCAAGGTCTTTCCTGCATGCAGTTGATATTTTTATAAGTTGCTTGTCTCACAACGTGTTTTATGTGGCTGCTCTTCAACACAGGATGAAGATAGTCAAAGAGAAGGCCCTGCCAGATATTGAAAACTACATGTTTGAGAATCATGACCAGCTTCGACAGGCAGCCACAGAGTGCATGTGCAACCTGGTGGTCAACAAGGAGGTAACTCACTGGGCAGTTCAAACCTGACTGCAGGCACCAGTTTGTGAGCCCCTGTGATGAGCTGTTCCTATTTTTGTCATCTCTGGATCTCATGGGGGTTTTTTTTTAGGTTCAGGAGCGGTTTGTGGCAGATGGAAATGACCGGCTGAAGCTGGTGGTGTTACTGTGTGGTGAGGATGATGTGAAAGTCCAGGTTGCAGCAGCTGGAGCCCTGGCCATGCTTACAGCAGCACAAAAGAAACTCTGCTCTAAGATGACTCAAGTGGTAAGACCGTAACTCTGCCTGCTGGCAGTGCAGACACACCCCTGCTGGGGCCTGGCTCCCTCGTGGAAATGCCTCTCAGAGGGCAGGTGTAGTCCACCAGTTTGAGAGTGAGGAACTTGGTGAAGTTGAGACTTGGGTGTGGACATTGCTGGTCCATCCCTGAATGAGTAAAACAGCCTGCCTTATGCTAGACTTCATCTCAGAGCTACATAGCCAGGCCTCAAGCTAAGTCCAGGATGCTGTCAAGCAAGGTTAGGAGGGCAGAATATTATTCTATAAGTCCCTAAAGCATTTGATAAGTAACCAGAAATCCAAACCTTCTTTCTGTCAGGAATGAGAAGAACTTGTTGGGTAACCTATTGAGCTTTACAGGTCCTGAAACGTCTCCATTTCCTGCAGAGATCTGTAGGTCCTGAGAACTCAGACCCCGCACAGCCGAGTGTCTGTGAAGAGCTGTGGTTGAGAACTCATGAACTCTGTTGTGTTGCACACCCCCTGATGTTGGACACTGGGGCTTGTTAGAATAAAAATGATTAATCAAGGCAAAGGAGGGGCTGGGGAAAACCAGTGGGGGAAGGGGGTGGTCTGCTCCCGGCCACCTCAGCTGTGCCAGTGCCCTGATCAGATCCTTTGCACAAATTATGCAGCTGCCTAAACATGAAATGGGTTTCACGTGGCACTAGTGCCCGTGAACCTGCTGACTTAGCACAAAGAAAACTGGGTTCAGAAGTTTGGAGTCAGGTTTCCTTAGTTAAGAATCAAACAACCACACCCGACACGAGTATTGAAGGGGGGAGTCCCTGCACCTCCTTTGCTGGGACATGTCCTGCCAAACGCACGCTCTGGGCTGAAGCCTTCAGATCAATACTAAGGGTTTAACTTTCTCTCGCAGACCACCCAGTGGCTTGAAATCCTGCAGAGGCTCTGCTTGCACGACAACATGAAAGTGCAGCACCGAGGACTGGTCATCACCTTCAACTTAATCAACGCTGACAAAGAGCTAGCGAAGAAGCTGGTGGAGACAGAGCTCCTAGAGATCCTGACCTATATTGCCAAGCAAGAAGATGACCCCAAGAAGCAGCACATCATCAATGTAGCACGTGACTGCCTCACAAAATGCATGGATTATGAGCTGATCAAACCTCTCTCTCGGGCGTGAGGAAATGAAAAGCACCAAAAAAGGCTTAGTGGGGGAAAAAAAGCTGCTGAGGAATGTGGACAAGTGAAAGCCGTGAGGAAAATCTAGTGCCATTGTCAAGGCACGGGACAGTTTGGTGACAACTTTGGAGGATCAGAAACTGTATGTGAAAAAGGGAAACGTGTTCTGGGAGATTTGGGAAGTGTCCATCGGAGTAACTCCCAGATGGTGCAAATCCTTTCTTTTGCCCCCATTCAGCTGATAGTGCCAGAAGCCTCAAGGCCCAGCTCAGAAAGAGTTGGCTGTGTTGGAAAGGTGCCAGGGGGGTGGTGGAAGGAAACTCAACTGAGCTGAAATCTGTCCTGCAACCATCTGCAGCTCTTGGTACTTCTGGCATTCCTAGCAAGGGTGGAACAGCGAGGGTTAAATGCCTTCTATTCTATAGTCAGAAAATAGGTTGGGTTTTATTTGTGTGTGGGGTTTTTTTGTCCATATATGATATTTTTAAACAGCCTTACGTTGTGTGCCAAAGTGTGCGTGTGGTGGATGAACTCCCTAATAAAATCACTACTTTGTTCCATGTGGAGCTCTTGTCCTTTCATTAAGCAAGTGGAGAATCTAAGGCAAGTGCCACCTGCAGCCCTGTGTCATACCCAGGAAGCCAGAGGCTGAATTTTGCCCACTTGTGAACTATCCAACCCTGCTGAAACGAACACGCAAAGGCACCGTGAGAGGTGGCACGAGGAGGTGGCACCAAGGGGGTAAGCTGAGATTCACACCAGGGCACCACCTTTGGCTCAGAAGAGAACATGGAAAGGGTCTCATTTATGGAAGAAGCAAACACATGGCCCTGTCATGACATTAAACTTTATTAGATGAATGTAAGTATAGTCAGGAATGATTTAAATGAGAATTTAAAGCGATGACAGTATTTCTGATCATACTAAATGCCTACAGTGATCCCCACAGGAGGGGCAAGGCACGATTAAGCACCGAGATTAGGAAAAGAGCCATGGAGATGGTCTTTCCCTGTATGTTAAGGAAAAAAATATAGAAAGTGCCTCTAGTTTCTTGAAATTAGAATAGCAAGATTTTTTAAGCTAATAGGTTTCACAGCCTAAAGGCAAATTTGTTTGGAGGGTGACTCCAGCTGTGGGAAGAGCCTGCTCCTCCCTGTGTCCCCCTCCCGTTAACCCCCTGGTGCTCTGTCATCTCACTAGGAGGATCTCGGGCTGGTCCTCTGAACCAAACGAACCACAGGTCGTTCTGGGGTGGAAAACAATGGGGTTTGTTTTCAAGCAGCTTTCAGTTTCAGAAATCAGTCCAGTTGATTCAGTTTTAGAAATCAATCCCCAGATTGAGGAATTTCAGATCTTTCAAAGGTGCTGTGCATCTAACTCTACATGGAGAGTTTTATCTAACCAAGACAAAAAGTGCCCTTGGTGCCTACAGAAGGTTATTTCCTTCTCCTACTAAAGCTCCTCTTTGAAGCAGCTGGGCTCTTTCAACCCATACTGACTGGTGCTAAAATTCAGGAGGAAACTACTTCTGTAAAAGCCATTTATTTGTATTTCTTAGCTAAAATGAAGGCCCCATTTTTACTTTTCTGGATATCTGAATACGGATTCTTTTAAAAAACCAGCTGGATGCCTGTGTGGTTTGGCAACTTTTCTGAGCACTGCTATGAGTATGGGAGTGAGCTGGTGAACGCCAGAAAGCCTCCCAGGTTCCTGCTTTTTCCAAGCAGATTTCACTGGGCAATGCACCTGCACCCAGTCCAAGGCTGAGCAGCAGGTTCTGCAAGTCCGTGAAAAGGAGCAATCAGGAAATGATGTCATTCTACTGACGTTCAA
Organism: Todiramphus chloris collaris; assembly: GCA_025345505.1. Classification (NCBI taxonomy): domain Eukaryota; kingdom Metazoa; phylum Chordata; class Aves; order Coraciiformes; family Alcedinidae; genus Todiramphus; species Todiramphus chloris. Next base: position 16,829 of record JANVCC010000195.1, read on the forward strand.
AGTGTCCCTTTTCTCTGCAATATTGAAACCTTACATTTGATTTAAAACAGAGTGTAGAGGCTTTCCAAGAATGTCCAGGCTTTTAGAGAGGACCAGTCCTCACCTTAGATGGAAATCCTTCTACTTCAGAATAAAAAAAACCTGTGCGATCGTTGACCTATCAGGGCCTTGTGGGGATTTCCTGGGATAGTCCTCCTCAAATAACAAGTGGAGATTTAAATTCGCTCTGGATGCTACACAGACCAGTATGTTGCCTAAAATTTCTCCCCTAAATGGGAAGTCTGAAGGAATAATGCCAAACACGATGCTCCTCTCTAAGCCAGAGAAACGACGGATACTGTCAAGAACAGCGTGCTCACTCCACAGCTCTCCCTCCATTTTTCTTAATGATATATTTGACCTTGAATTCAGCTTCATCTCTGACACTAGCATCCCCCCATATGCTCTTGCTTCTTCATCTGTGTAGCACAGAATAGCGATGTCTTTCTCAGAGTAACCCTTTTTCAGGTATTGGTGACAATGTGCTGCCACGTACTTTGCTATTTCGCTTCTGTCAAGGTGTTCTACTTTGATACAGCCTTGCACAGCGTGAGCACAGCTGGCTCTGCCTAACAGGCTTTCCAAACGTTCCTTGGGAATATCCAGGGTAGGGTACTTTACAATCATTTCCATGTTTTGTTTTAGATAGCTATAGATGCTGTTAGAGCTACGAACTACTTCCGTTAGGGACTCTAAAGGATCATGCCGTTCTGCTCCTGGAAGACCAGTTTTGAAGCAGTGACTTTTCTGTAAGTAGTCCAAGAAAATCCAGAAATAGCCAGGCTCAGGGAGCTGTGGTGATGAAGTTAGAGTCTGGGCTTTGTCATACCAATCGCCTTCCTCATTTCGAAAACTCTGTGCTTCATCGATTATTATGTGCTTCACCTTTCTACAGCTGGCCTTCAGGAAGCCTACTCTTGTCTCAGCTTGGCAAATGTTTTTCTGCCTGCAGAAGAGACACAAGCAGATTAAAAACAACCTCTGCATTGCAAACTACTGGTTATACTTGATTGGAACAAAGCGAAGGAGTGCCCATGATACTGAAGTCGTACTTATTAGTAGATGCTCAGGATGTCAAGAAAAGAATTTGAGCCTTACTAGAAACACATGCCAATGACATACTTCAAACTCTGCAGTGGTGCTGAACCCAGCATCCCACAGATAAAATCAGCACTCAGGTAGTTAAAAACGCTGGTAAAATAACAGGATGTTGAAGTAGATAATTGGAGGAAATACTCACCGCACAAAATCTCGCAGGGGCTGGTTCTCACATACATACAGAACCTCCTCTTTTGTGCACTGCAGCATAGTTCTTATTTTCTCTATGATCTTCAGGGCCACTACAGTTTTTCCAGTTCCTGGTAGACCATAAACAAACAGCCTCTTAGTTTTGTAAAGATTTTCTGACAGCAGTTGGTATTGTTTGGTGGTCAAGAGGTTCAAAAACTCGGAACCAACATGGTCACTTAAAAAGGACTTGAAAGTCAGCAGAGCTACTGTGAGAGCACGCAAGAGGGGCTTCAACTTGTCACTGCTGATTAGGCTGTAGTTTTGGGGATACATCTCCTCAATATTCAGATCCCATACTTTTTCACAGTTAATTTGGGGAGACAAAGTCAGTAGCTCTGGTATTATGCACAATTTGTGAGTATAGCCCCCAGTGTTGACCAACTTCTCCTTCAGCCTCTGGGCGATGTGTCTTGGGTATTCCAACAAACCCTGCGATATCTGACGCTTGCAGACTGCATAGAGGATAGGTGGCCTATCCTTGGCTATGAGGAGAACATCACAAATTATGTCTGGGTTTTCTGGCAAGCCAACCTCAACAGCCCAGCTTCTGGAAAATATCAGAACTCCCTCAGAAATATGCTTCAGTTGATTTTCCATTAAAATATACAGCTCTGGATGCTCTTGGATGAGATCTTCACTGAGCTTTTCTGGAGCATATATTATTCTGCTGGATTCCACTAATAACAGAAAGCAGAAGAAACAATGTTAGTTTAAGATGTGCAAATCCAGCACTCTGAAATGCTTCTGTAAGGATTTGTATTGGTGAAAGGCTAAATTGGGACCATATCTGTCTGAAAGACCTTTTTACCTTCTTCAAAATTTTCCTTAACCACTCATGTGCTTCCAGACTCTTTTGCAAAGAGTACTCCTCAGGGAGCTCAACCCTCATCTCCTACCCAGGGCTCAGTCAGGCATTTCAATGCAATGCTGCTGTCAGATCTGCAAACTATTTCCATCTCTTTCACCTGTTTTAAAGGGTGTCTTCAAACTCATCTTTGACCTTGACCATGTCCTTGAGATTCATGTCATAAACCTAGCAGACAGTGCAAGCAATGTGCAGACCTACCTGGAAACAGTTGCTTACAAAGATCATCAGCATTGTCAAGGCCCCAGTGTGAATACACTGGCTTGGCAAGAGGAGGTCCATCTGTCACACTGAGCTCTAGCCTAAAGGTCTCAGAAAACTTTGAAAGATCTGGGGGGAAAAAAAGAAATATGTGTACATATATATATATATATAAAAATTTGCTGTCTTGCTGTCCCTCAGTGAAAGAGCTACAGGCTGTCCTCAGGATGATTTTACACCTTTTGCTCTTCTTTAAAATAATGAATGCAATGCAGAAACAGAAATCTTTCAGCTCACATGGACAGCAGCTGATTAGCAACAGAATGGGCTCAGGTCATGGACCATGGAGCTCTTCTTGGTTTCCTTATCTCATGCTCTGCAGTTGTGACCTTTAACTCTGTCAGTGATACCTCTTTCACTGCCCAACAATTGTCCAACAGTTTATCTGTCCACAGCTCACAGCTTATTAGACTGCCAGCAGCAGTGGAGAATGCCCCTAAAAAGCAGAAAGGAAACTATCAATTAAGCCTGAAAGCAAATAGCAATTTGCAAACAGCCAGTGCCACGGACTGTGGCAACTGTGTAAAAAAAACCCCCACATGCACTGGGGTCCAACCTCAAAAGCAGTCAGCGTGAGGCCTGGAGAGCTCATGCTGCAAAAGCAGGCACTGGTGTTGATAGGCTGCTAGTCACCAGGACCTGCTGCAGCTTGAAGCAACCAGCAGAAAGACAGGTACTTAGCCAGGAGCTGAGGCAGTCAAAGAGGTTGGTTTGTTCAGGCCCCCACAGAGCACTGAAAAGCAGGTAAGTCTATCAAAGGCAAACAACACTGCCAGGCCAGGAGCAAGAAAATAAATGGAAAGGGATTATCCTGACTCTATCGGACCTGGATCAGCATCAGTCATCCTCGCGGCCCACTCTCGTGCTCCCAGTCTCCTGATGATGCCACCTTCCACTAGCCACGAGTCCGGGTCTTCAGAAAACGTGACACAAGTAAATGGGTGAATCTTCACAGCACAGGCATAGCCACAGTGATCTCCTGCCTCGCCGAACACTCTGAAGATTCTGTGCTCGTACTTTATGGTGTGTGTGGTTTCGCTGCCACAGAAATGGACGAAGGTTAACTTGGTGTGAACGGAATCGATCAGGCGACTCAAGTTTACAAGGTCTTCAGCACCACCGCTGAATCCCTGCACCCTTCTGTGATCGTCCACACCGATCCACAAATACCCGCCGCCTGCGTTTGCGAATCCAGCCACGTACTGAGGTAAGATCTCCCTGACACGGGTCAGGAATTTGTCAGTCGAGAAGTGCTTAAATTCCACGTACTTCGACTCTGCGAAACTCAGCAGCTCTCCTCGCTGCAGCTGGTCCCTGTTAAACAGCTCGGCAAGGGCTCTGTTTGTAACGCCCCTGACTCCTTCCGTAGCCTCTGTGTTCCTGATTTTAGCAGCTGGGCCCAGGGTAAGCGCTCTCCTGGCTTCGTCTTGCTTGTCTTTAAGGAACAAAAGAGCTTGAGTAGGGTTCATGTGGGAAAGAGAAGCACCAGATTTTGTGTGCAGCCCAGTGCTCAGGCTACAGATGCGTGGCTTTGCACTTGTAGAGGACGCGCTCTCGCTGCTCCAGGTTTTAATAAAGATCAAAAGGTAATCTTCTTGCTGTTCAAAGTCCAGGTATTTTGCCAAGTCTGGAAACAAAAGAAGAGACCGAAAACTGTCTTCTAAGTCTTGTCCGATATTATCTCTCTCCAAGTTGTAGTTTTCATTTTCAATCTCTGCTTTCACGACCCCCCCTCCAGAGTTCAGCAAGGTACACACTGCATAGGCGAGGGTGTATTTTTGATCTTGTTTTTTCTGTTTTGGCATCTTTTCTCTTGCCTTTTCACCAAAACATATTTTTCCAACGCACAAAACTACTTCAGGATACTTTGTTCTTAAATTAACCCAGACTTTCCCCTGTTGTTGATTGTCTTCGAGAGCCATTCTGGGCCTGAAACAATTGTTGAAAGAAAAAAAAATAACAAAAATGTCAATGTATGCTGGAACATCATCTTCCAAAAACATCTGCTAAAGAATGGCCAACATCTGAATAAGAAATACAGCGAGTCACAGTGATGGCAGCAACAGGGATTTTCTTCAGCTTCTAAAACAGAGTGCTTGCTTACGACCCAAATCTGGCCACAGTGCCCAGCTGTTTAGTTTTCTGTCCTTGAGCGTGAGGGGATGTAGGGACATCTGCTCTCTGTCCCTCTGAACACAGACGCTGTGTTTCTCTGCAGCTGGGCTTGCTACTCCCTTCAACACCATCCCCTTACGTACCCCTGGGCTGCATGTCCCCTCCTCCTCCCCTGTAACCACTCAGAAGGGGCTGTGCTAAGCCTCACCCAATCTCAAGGATCCAGTAATCCTACCAATTAATAATTAATAAACAGTAACAACGGACGCTTCTGCTTTCAGCCAGCCTTCAGCTGCTCTTGGCCAGCCTTGCTAGGAAGGCAGCCGAATCTTGGCCGATCGCCACTTGACACTTGCAGGCAAATCTGTTGAAATGGTGGGAAACTGGATCTGCATCGGATTTAAGCAAAGTCTTTAACATGAAATTCATCCCCCTTGCTACAAACCACATCTGCGGGACAAAGGCAGCTGGAAATACATGAAAGTGTGCCTAGAGGAGATCTTGCCTGTGACAGGAGCACTGTCTATTTCCAGTAGCACAGATTTGCCTTGTGTGTGGACAAATATTAAGCCAGAGAGCTACAGGGCATAAAAACTCCAACAAGCATCTCCTCTAGATCTGATACAGGAGGCAGGCTTCCTTCCTTGGCTGCCTCTCCTCGGAGGTAGCCCTGTGGAGGAACGTAGCTCTGCTCCTCATGGCTTCGAGTTACAGTGCAACTAAAGCAGCAAGGACAGATAATTTTTGCTACTCCGTAGAGGAATTTTCCCACCCAGTTCCACGAACGCCCCTGTAGCCTGCTGCAGCAGGACAGCCTGGCTGATTGCTGAGATCTGACTCCCCCAGTGTGACAGAGAAAAGGACTTACCCCACAACTTCCTTCTTCTGAGCTCTGGGCTGAAATAGCAATATTTGAAGTATCAATTTTAAATCCTTAAACGTTTAAGTCCCAGAATGATGTGCAGCAGAAATGGGGTAAAAAGCATCTGGAGAGTGTGGTTTCCTCCTCTGCCCCCTCTCTATTAAAATCTAGGAAAACGAAACAAGCTTTATTGGCAGTTTCACTTCTCTACTGGTTTTGTTTTCTTCTCCTGTTTCCCGTGATGATGCACAAGTGTTTCTAGCTCTATCTGAAGCGCAAAAGTGCTATTTGCTGGGAGCCTGGCCCTCAGGAGCTATTACTTCCCTCCCCCTGGGACTTTTCCAACAGCCAAAAGTTTAGAAGAAATCCCCCGACTTACAGCTGTTTATATAAAACTCGGAATTCCATTCAGAATGTTTATATAAACTTTGCTGTTTATAAAAATCACTGTTTGCTCAGGTTGAGAAAGCGGTGTTCCGTTAAACCTCTAGAGTGCAGTCAGGGATGGAGTTCTGGGAGCTGGGAGGCAGGACAGCAGAAGACACAGTGCCTACCTTCATTTGCAACATGAGATTCAACTGTCTTACCTTTCCACAGTGACAAAGCACACTAAAGCTGAGAATTTTACACTGAAATCGTGCCCGTATGCAACTTCCAGCTGAAATAATTGAAGTTAATAATAATCTGATTGCTTTCCCCTGTGGAAGTGGGGTCCATGCAGGGGGCTGCTCTGGAGCATCCTCAGCATCACCTCCTTCTCTGGGGCAAGCTGCCAGCAAGGGCACCAGGCTGGGGCCGTGGTGAGGGGATGGAGAGCGGGCAAGGCTGGAGGTGGGACTGCCAGGCCCCGAGAAGCCTGGCACGGCACGGGGTGGGTGCAGCCCGGGCTCCTGCTCCACAGAGATGGGCGCTGGGGGGGGGGGATTCTGGCTTTTTGGGGCTTTTTTGAGGAGAAATAAGAGAAAATTAAATAGTGTGGAAAAAGTGGAAGGTACCGCTGGACTGCAGAGAGCTGCCTGCAGGAGAGGACGGGACCGGGACCGGGACCGTGCTGCAGGGCAGGGCTGCGCGGACACGGACACGGGGGTCGGGGCGGGGGGAGGCCGCAGCTCAGCCCCCGCGGCAGCAGCCGGGGGAACACGCACCGCGCCCGCTCCCTTTGCCCTGCTCTCGCCTCTTCCTCTCCCTTCAGACTCCGCTCGGTGCCCCGGCTCCTCTCCATCCCTTCCAGAGCGCACTGTCCCAGCGAGGGTCCCCCCGGCTCCCGCCCCCGCCCCGGGCTTCTCCCCGCGGGCTGCGCGGTCACAACGAAACCCGCGGGTGCGTCAGGCGGGAGTGAAAAAGTTTATTTCTTGAATCCCGAGTCTCCCGATGTACTCACCACGCCACCGGGCTGTCACCGGGCTGTCCCCGCTCCCTGGTCACGTCTCCCGCCTCAGCCCAGGCACTCGCGCCCGCGGGAAGGGGCAGCGGGACCCGGGGCAGCGGCGGCACGGGAGCCGGCCCGGCCCCCCCCCAGGGCGGGAAAGGCTGGCACCGCCCCCCCGCGGCGAGCGCGCCTGTCTATTGGCTCCCGCTCGGCGCCGCGCGCTGCCATTGGCTGCTGGCCGCAGGGGGGTGGGACGAGGGTGGGCAGCTCCGCGCCGGGGCGGCTGGGCCTGCGGGAGCGCGGCGGTGAGGGCGCCCCGGGGCCCGGGGGCTGAGGGTTCTGGCTGCGGGGGCACGGGGCTAGGGAGGCTGAGGGGATGCGGAAGGAGCTGGGGGGGCGAGGGGGGGGGCGGGAGAGAGGGAGGGAACCCGGCCGAGGAAGGGATCAGGGCCGTGGGGTGAGCGGGGGTATCCGGGGCCTTAGGGGGATGGAGGCGCTGGGCGGGGGCAGGGTCCTGGGGTCAGGAGTGGAGGAGCTGGGGACTGAAACGCCGCAAAGGGCCTGGGGGCAGAACGCAGGGAGTGAGATGGGAAATAGGGTGCTAATGGTTGCCATGAGGACGGGTTAGCTCTAAGGAGGTCCCCGGATCCTTGGAGAGCCGCTGACTTCAGCAGCATTTATAGGTAGGACGGTTTTTTTCCTCTTGGTATTGCTTAGTACTGGCTCTCCTGACTGACTGGGAGTCCCAGCTCCTGACTTGTCTTCCCTAGCTCCGAGTCGGTTCTGTCGGGCCTGTCTCCCTCCTCTGCTAAACGTGCTTCATCCCCTTGTTAACTCTAACAGGACCTGGTAAGGAGAAAAAAAACAACCCCCTCATTCATGGATGAGCATAAAAGTTAAACCAGGTCCTTCTGCCTGCTTGCAGATCAGCCAAAGCTTTAATGACTGCATTTTTGGAGTCTCTCAGGCCTACGGAGTGGAGCTGTAGATGAGGTGTGTTGGGGTTTGCTGGCTTAGCTAATGGTGTTTGGGAAGGGGAAAGGGGGACTTTTTGCCTGTGTTACTCTACCAGCATGGCTTTGTCATGCCCAGAGCTGACCACACCTGCTCTGGAGAGGCTACATTCCTGCTGATGGTGTGACAGGTAGGTACAGGAAGGTAGAGACAACAATCTGGGGCTCTGTTTTTCGTTCCTTCAACAGCCCCTCCTGTCTCATCTCCCGGGGGTGTGACCTTACTGCAGACTGTCCTGTAGAAAGCCATGGGATCCTGAAAAGAATGAACCAGAGGCCACCTTAATCTGTGTTTGTCAGGGGTGGGAATGTGTGGTGTTTGTCTGGTTTTCCTCCAGGAAAAAAAAAAAACAGACCAAAACTTTTGTGTTCTAGTTCCTGACTTGGGAGCAAGCTCCTTATTGAATGGAAAGAAATTTGCCCAAAGCAATGATGAGCGAAGTATAGTCTGAACTGGTACTGCAGGGACTCTGTCTTTGCTCTGACCAGGGCATGATCACTTAATCTTCTCTCTGAGCTTATTCAGGATAAATTCACGTCGAGTAAACAGCCTTGCTGCTTCTTGAAACTTTTTGATGGACCCTATATAAAGAATTTTTAGCAATTTATTTGAACAGCAGAAAACCAAAACTTTAATTTGAAAAGTGAATAGTGCAAATACTTGTTTGGGTTTGCATATCTTGCTGCAGCGCTGGATTTAGTACCAAGCTGGCAGCGAGGAGGGTTTCTTGGTTTTCCCCCATGTGTGATGTGTCTCACGGTGGCAGAGTTATCTGAGTTCCATTTATTCTCCATCTGTAAATGGAGTTGGAGCTGCCTGGCCTGTAGACACCTCAGGAGTGGTTGGTTCATCTGTGTTCTCACCTGGTCATTGCCAGCACAGAGCCAGGGGTATTTCTGGAGGCGAGGTGTGGTGTGGGGCCCAGCTCTGGTGCTCTGCTCTGGGTGAAATGCAGCCCTTTCGGGGCTGGGGGGAAAGCTGTGCTGATCAAGCAGGTACAGGGAAACATGGAGAGCTGTGCTCTAATCTAGTTTCTGTTCTCTTCCAGGTCTTGGTGACAGCTTCACATTACTTTCTGTCTTCCTGTGGAGAAGGAAGCTTCTATGGGAAGCGTGTAGCACAGAGCATAGTTACAGGGGTTTTCCCTGAACAAAGCCACACTTTCTGTTAAGGAAGTAAGGAAAGTGACACAGTTGCTAACACCCTGACTTTTTTTGGAGTGTGTAAATGAGCCTTGAACCTGGCTCAGGCTCGGTGCATGGTTTTCAAAAGGCTTGTGAAACCATTTCTGACAGGAATGTGTTGGGCCACTCCAGTTAACTCCCACTATTATTGTTGCTGTGATTGTGTAAAGCAAGAGAACAAAGAATCTCAAGTGCACATGATATGCGACTGTACAGAAGTCCCACATTAGTCTGCAAGTCCAAAGGTTGGTTTAATAAAGTCGTTGTTCTTTGAAAAAGAAAAAAGAACCCCACTTTTGTTGTCTGTCCTTAGATCATCCTGCCTTTAATAACAGTTACACTTAAAAAGATAAATGGGAATGTTTGAACAGCCAACAAACAAAGGGGAGAGCCTCACCAGAATTCACAACGGCCACAAAACTCTGATGGACCGCCAGGTTCAAAGGAGTTTTAGAGCCCACTGATGAGCTGTAGTGGTCACAAGTCTTCTACGGGAGAAAAGAAGGGGCAAATTTATGCTCGCCACTCCCCGGCCACAAGCCTTGGCGTTGCACCTCTCTGAAAGCACGGGGCAGACCTTTCAGCTCTCGGGCGAGTACAGTTTGACAAGGTGCTGCAGCTCGGTGGCGTAGCCCGTGATCGGGCAGCGCTGGTGGCTCTTCACGTAAGTGTAGGCACAGCGGTAGCAGAAGACAAAGCCAGAGGTGGCCAGGGCTGTCGCGTTGACGCGGATTTTGCGGCACAGAGGGCACACGGTCTTCAGTTTGGGCAAGAGAGCTGGGGCAGCCCCGTGGTCGAGGTGCACGGGGGGCGGAGGAGTTGGGAGTGCTGTCAGGGATTTGATTGTCTCTTGGTTTTCTGAGGAGTACCACCAGTCCAGGAACTGGAGGAAGAACATGCCGACGGACAGCCCGGTGGACAGGGAGAAGGCAATGCCACCCAACACCTTCCTCACTGCTGACTGCACTTGTGTTTTCAGGCTGTAAAAGGCAGAGAAGATACAGAGAAATCGTTACTACTGCACGTTTGTTCATCTGCAAACCACGGCCAAAAGGACCCGGGGAGTAAGTGGCTTCTTAGTGCTAAGGCAGTCGGTTGCGGTACCCGCTGGTTGAGGATTTGGTAGGATGTTTCTCTGTGTTTTAAAAAAGCTTCACATCCTATTTTGTTCAGAAGTCTAAATTGGAAGACTTGGATTGAGGAGACTGGGACCACAGAGCGTTTAGCTCATGGATCATTGTTTTACAGGACATTAGGTGTGCTTATGACTAGGTGCTGCTCAGAAAAACCAGAAATAATTTTCAGTCCTTTTAGCTATATTGTTGCAGTCTCCTTCCCTTGTTAGAGCAGTGCAGGTGAAGACTGAACAGGATAAAGGCTGCAGTGCCAAAAAAACATTCCCAAACCCAGCAATTTTATTACCATAAAATCCCATGCAGCTAATCCCTACTGCTTGTTTCTTTATTCACACTAACAATGCTCCTTTTTGGAGCACATTTTGCCAGACGTAAACTTCATCATGAAGAATTTCTGGAGAGCAGGAGTTTTACTTGCAGTGTGACCTCTAAACGGACACATCCACAGAGCCCCCTGGAGAGCAGCAGCTAAGCCAGGTTCCAACATACCTCTGGGTTTGACAGGAGGTGGCTCCAGCCGATCTCTTCTCCAGGGCCCGGCTGTCCTCTGCAGTCAGCCTGACGAGACGCACGCCAGCCAGCCGCAGCAGGGGGGAATGGTGCTGAGCCTTCCCGAGGATGTAGCACAGCTGCTGGATAAGAAACCAGCCCTCCCAGGTCATGTTTACGAAGGGGTAGGCAGCTAGGAAGGCTCTGTAAAAGCGCTTCCAGGATGACGACGGAGGGTGGATGGAGTACTCGTCCTCTTCCCTCAGGCTAGACACCAGTTTCTCCAGCTTTCCTTTCAGGTACGGAACAAGGACCAGCAAGAGGAGGGATTTCCAGTGCTGCCTCTTTGGCAGGCCAGCGGTGGCCAGCGGCTGCCGTCTGCAGTCTCCCATCGGTACCCTCTTCAAGCTATAGAAGTTCTCGGCGAACGAGGCGCTGCACCGGGCCAGGCAGTGCTGCTGGAGCAGCAGGTCCAGCAGGAGATAGGCCTCATCGAAGCGGTGCCAGAGGAAACCGCACCGGCCAGGCTGGGACTCCGCCAGCACCTGTGGAAGGGGACGCGGAGAGGAAGGAAGGGGGAGCAGAGCAATTCCGCACTCGGCGGCAGCTCGGAGCGCTGCCCCCGGTTCGGAGCCGCGAGAGCAGCCCGGGAGCGCGGGCGGGGGCCGGCGGCGAAAGGCCGGGCAGGGGCAGGGGCAGGGCCCGGGCGGCCCCCGGGGCCCTCTGCGGAGGGTCCCGCCCGGAGCCCCTTCGCTGCCCCCGCCTCGCCCTTACCTTGACCAGGTGCTGCAGGGCGGGTTTCACGGCGGCCATCAGGCTGTCCTGGGCCACCGCCTCGAAGATGGAGGGCCGGTCATCGCCGGCCGAGGCGGCCGTGAGGTGGGCGCCCAGCTCCGCCATGCCGCCGGCCGCGCTGCGCCCCGCCGCTAGGGGGAGCGGCGCCCGCCCCAGCGCCCCGCGGGCGGCGCTCTGTCTCCCCCCGCGCGCCTCTATGGTGGCGGGGGCGCGGCCGCGCGGGGCGGGGCCGGGTTTATTCTCGCGAGCCCTCCCGGCCCCGCCGCCCCGCTTCCGGTTCCGCCGCCCCCACAGCGCCGTGTCCAGTCCGGCACCGAGTCCAGCCCGGCGCCGTGAGTGGGGCCGGGGAGCGGCACTGGGGGGGACGGGGAGAGGGGCCTGGGGCGGGGGGGGAGGAGCGCTGAGGGGGAACCGGGAGGGCCTGGCGGCACTGGGGGGGTGCTGGTAGGAGGTGAGGGGTCCCGGGGAGGTGTCGGGCGGGAATAGGGCGGGGAGGCGGTGCGCAGTAACCAGAGAGAGCGGGGAGGGGATGGGAGGGGATGGGGGTTGCTGGGCGGGCGGGTGAAGGGGTGGTGGGAGGGGCACTAGAGGGGCGAGGCTGAGGGTGGGTGCAGGGAGAGGGGCCTGGGCCGTGGGGCACCGGGCAAGGGCGGGAACGGCGGTGAGCGCTGGGCCCTGGGAGGAGGCACTGGTCGGGAGTGCGGTGGGAAGGCGGGTGCTGGAGGTGGGAGGCCGGGGGGGTGAGCTGGGCTGGGCCTTGGTGGGAGGGGGGAAGAGAGGTGGGATGGGAGTGAGCACAGCAAGATGCTGTGCGGACTGGGTGGGGATGGGCACTGGGGTGGGCTGCTGGGACTGGGAACACCGGGGAGGGGAGCTGGGGTTGGTGGGGGATGCTTCTGCAACCGGGAAAGGTCTGGGGAAGGCTGGTGGGCAGGGGCTTTGAGAAGACCAGGGATGCCTGGGAGGAGGGTGGGCGGGTGCTGTGGGTGTTGGAGCTGTGGGCCGAGGCTGGGGGCTTGGGGGGGCACTGCCAGCAGAGCTGGGATGGGGACAGGGAAGCGAGGATGTGACAGGAACCACAGAGCCTTTGAGAACGGAGTGGGGCTCACCAGAAAGGTGTTAGCTCCCCAGGCTGCAACGAATTGCCTGCCCTGGCACATGCTGTTGAGGGGTGGGGTTCTACAGCTGAGGTGCAGCTTTCCCTCTGCCAACTCCCCTTGGCCCCTCTGTTCGGTTTCCTTGGGCTCCAGGAGCCCTGAGCCGCCCTTGGGCTGTTGTGTGGCTGCTTGAGAGGTTTTGTGGGTGAAATGGGTGCAGATAAGAGGCGGTGGCATCATCTGGAGTGTAAACTGGGTTAACCTGGTGATCACTTTAGAGCTTTAGGGGTTCACTGCTGGATTGTCTCCCTGCTAGGGAGCTTGGATTGATACTCAGGCCTTAAACCTGGTGCTGTCACACTTACACCGATGTGACCTCAGGCTGTTGGAGTCGTGCGTGGAGCATCTTAGTCAGCCACAGGGTCCAGCTTTCCACGTGGTTTTGGGCTGACAAGGCTTATCTTTCTGGTTAGGATGGTTCCATAGTCTTTTTATTTAATCATATTTTTGGTTCAGTCTACATTTAAATGTCACGCCAATGCTTGCAGCACTGAACATTGCCAGAGCTTCTAGAGCAGTTCCTCTGTTTCATCTCCTCTTTGCTGGGTTTGAACAGGGGCCTTTTCCTCTCAGCTTGAACACCTCTTGCCTGTTTCCACCTTAGCAAATACTGGCCGTAGGATGGGAGTAAGGAGGGGGCAAGCTGCTGTAGCTTTTTCTCCTAAGAAATACGAGGCTGTTTGTGATGTTGTGATTTTTCTTGGCTCTCTCAGTGTGGATTTGTGTATAAGAAGCTGACATTTTCTTGAAGTATTGAAAAGATTGCCATGTGTCTATCTGGGCCTTGTGGTGAACCGAGCTGAGTTTGCTGGGGGGATGGGCTAACAGCCCTGCCAGCAGGCTGCCTCCAGCAGCGTGCGCAGCAAGCTTGGCCATACACGGAGCAAAAAAATCTCTGTGCTCATGAGAAAGAGGGGTTTTTTGGGGTTTTTTTTTCCCCTATGTTGCACTTGCAATATGGCAGTTTTCTTTCCTGACCCAAGTCAGATCTCATGGATCTCTCTCAGAACAGTTTGTAAAGCCCAGTGCTGTGCTCAGCCTTGTCTGGGTGTTTCTAGAATCCTTCCTGTTCCCAAGTGTGGCATCAGAAGTTAGAAAATGGTGAGCTGTCCTGCGTTTGACTTTAGAGATGAAATTCAGCATGGATTCTTCTGTGTGGCTTTATGCAACTGAGGTGATGCATATGGTGGTGGGGATTTTTTTCCTCGTGGATTTTCTCTGTAATCTCCCGTTCTGGCCCCTGTTCCACCAGTCTCAGACTGGCTCAGCTGGGAGCTGTGACCATGCTGACAAATCCACGCATAATGCAAACAAAGAACAGCAAGGCCACATTCAATGCCCTTTGCATGGCCCTGTGCCAGATTACTCTCGTCGAGGAAAACATTTAATTCGTCCTTTAAGCGGGGCCGAAATCTGAAGGGCGGTGTCAGCAATAACATTGCGACTGAACGTGGGCTCTGGTTTTCATTCCAGAGCAAGGCCCACACCAGCTGCTTTGTTTGTGATGCTGTGAGGTTTTATTTGGCCGGAAGGATTGTGGTGTGGAGGCTCATGTGGCTTTCCCAACCCAGCTTCTGTGTTGGAGGGAAGGAGGGAGAACCTCTCCTGCAGGAGGAATGTGCTTCCAGAGGTATCCCCAGGCGTAGTTTGCTTCCAGCTTGGCAGGAACAGAAAGAGAAACCAAATGCAGCGACACCGGTAACGATGCAGGCACAGGGCAGGCAGGAGCTCCAGGGAGCTGGGCTGAGCAACAGGTTGTTGTTTCTCATCTGGTCGCTTGGCAGTCAGACAAGATTCTGCCTGCTCTGCATGGCCCTGCTGTAGAGTGTGTGGAAAGGGGTGAAAACTGTGGTGTTACCCCTCAGCTGCTGGCAGTGTAACTGCTGAGGTATTAAAGGGGAAAAAAGAATGCTGTGGGTTTGGGGTTGGTTAAGAGATGAGGAAGGGAAGTGCCAAGGAACAGCAAAGTGGTTGCATTGCTGGGCAGTGTCTGGGAGTTCAAAGCTAAACTCATCCTTTTGTTGCTGAGCCAGCAAGACCTTCGGCATTTAGGGAACGAAGCTGCTGCTTTGCTGGCAACATTTAGGGTTGTGGAAGTACCTAATAAAGAAGGGGAATTGGGGAGGAAAAAAAAAAAAAAGGAAAAAGGAGGAAAGAGGTAGGAAAAGCCTTTTTGGGACGGTCTTAGGGTTGTAGGTTCTTAGCACCGATGCAGACTTTAATCAAGACCAGTAAATCTGCCCACTCCTGCGCTTGGTTTTCAGTCAGCGCTTGAAAATTCTTTGAGTCATGTTTGTCACGGAGCTGGCAAGTGCAAGAATAAAATGATGGATATCCACATATGCTTGGGCAATCCCGGTGTTCTAAGGCAGGAATAATAGCAAGGACAGCTCTGCTGGGACCATTCTGGTGGCTCCACTGAGCGCTGGCTGGTCCAGCCCTGGGTTTTGGCCCTGCCCACAGCAGTGCAGAGCACTGAAATAATAGCTTGTGTGTGTGTCAGAGGTGGGATGTCAGGTCTTGCCAAAGATTTCACTGTCGAGCTTGAGAGAACTGAAAAGTAATGGCTTTTCTTAACAAAACCCAACAAACCAAACCTGCTTTGCGTCTCCTGGGAGCAAAAGAAGGGAAAGAAATGAAACGGCCTCGGGGTGGGTATTGCAAAGGGGGTTAATTGTTCCTTCCATTGAGGTGCAACGCAGGGAAGTATCGTTAGGGGGAGATGACAGTTCCCTTTGTCTGAAACGGGGACTTCTCTGCCAGGAGAGATGCTAAATGTGCAGTGCTTTTTTGGAAACCGAACTTGTGTACCCAGGGGAAAGGCAGCTGCAGAACGTGTCAAGGTCTGCTGATCAGGAGTTGAAAGCCTCCTTTCCCCTTCCAAGACTGAGTTTAAGAAGCTGGGCTGAGCCCCGCTGCTTTCCCCAGCCTCTCTGCCTCGCCCCTTGTGTTTTCCCCAGCAGGGTTCCCGGGAGCCCGCCTGGTTCCCCCGGTGCCAGCAGCTGTGGGGTGCAGAGAGCCTTGGCTGCTGCCCTTACCCTGTGTCCTCCCCAGCTGCCCTGCCCCGGGAGCTGGGTTGGCAGCTCCGAACGCTCTTTGACTTCTTGTTCTGGTTTCTGTGCTCGTTCCCAGGTGCTCTGAGGAACTGGAACCATGACGGACTCCAAATACTTCACGACCAATAAAAAAGGTTAGTGCTAAGCTAGCGCAGTGGACTGGAGGTGGTGGGTGGCTATTTTTACACAGCTTTTTTAACTGCATGCAGAAGAACTTGTGCTTTTCTGTTAGCTCTGTCCCTGTTTCTCATCTTAATCATCCGGGGAGAAACTTTGAAAGTAGGTCACGTGGTGACAAAAGACAAAACTGATGCATTACACGGTTTTGTGATGCACAAATTGTCCCAAATTGCTGCTTTTTCAAGGACCAGAGAACAAAGCATTGGCATTTGAATGCAGATCTGGTCAGAGACAAAGTTTTAGTTGCAGGCTAACAAGTTCAAGACGGTTGTTGTGTTGATTGAGGGTTCTTTCGTGTTTGAGGTGGAGCTGTATCTCTGCAGCAAGCTGTTGCAGAGTTACTGGGATTCCCTAGTGCAGTTCCCTCCAAAGCCCCAGTGTTCCCTTTGACTTTCCCTTGGCTTTACTGTAGGTGTGGTGGTCACCTCACCTCAGTGATGACTGCTGCCCTTAGTAACGGGCAGACTGGAGGGGATCTGTGGGGACATTTTACTCATTCATCTGTTCCAGAGTAGGGTTTGTTCTGCTGATTCTGTTGCAGGCAGATTTTCTTTTCTAGCGTGTCCTTAAACAAAGCACTGTTGCTGACTGCAGCATAGGCCTAATAATGCTCATCCTTCTCCAGTAGATGTGGAAAATGTTTGTATTAACCTCATCTTTTCAGGATGGCTGAATGTTTCTGAGGAATGCTTGCCAGTGAGAAAAAACCCTACAGTGTTATCTGTGTTTCATTAAGCTTCAGAATGACCTCCTAAATTAATCAAATAGAGCTCACTTCTTTCTGAAGGCCAACTCCATCTGTGAGTTCAGTCCTAAAGGCAGCTTTTTTGGGGGGATGGCTGCAGGAGGTCAGCCTGCATTCTCTGAGCTCCAGGGAGCACTCTGCTGCTGGCTCAGCTCTGCTCCGGGATGTGATCTCGCTGTGAGTAACGTGAGTGTCTTTCTCAGGCAAGACATGTGAGGAGTGGCCACTGCACTGTGTTCTTCACAACAGCAATTTCTCTTCTGTTTTGAAAAGACTCTACCTTGTTAGTCTCTTGGTGTCAGGCTCTTGGGTCATTAGTGCTGCTGATCTGACAAAGGGGCATTGGTGTGTAGGAGTCACAGGTTAGGAGCTGGAATGTGTCTTGTCAGAGATATTTTGATGTTTGTAACGTGTCCTCAGCCTGGGGATGCTGCTGGCTGCCCTTCCTGGGGCAGCTGTCTGTCAGCTGGGAGCATTATCCTCCTCACACCAGTGGCTCAGTCTGGAACAGGCCTGATAAGCAGCCTTCTGCGTGTGTTGCTTTATCTCACAAACTTGCTTTCCCCCTTCCGTGCTCCAAGCTGAGCCGACTTTCCACACAGTAACAACTGGAAAAATTAGCGTTGTGGAAGAAGCTGCTTGGCAGCCTCGGAGTCCCGGCGAGCCGTGTTCCATGCTGCTTTTGGTGGTAGTAGCTCTGCCTCTCTAGCTTGGGAGGGATCTCTTCCCCTGGCCTGCATTTGTGCTTTCTGGTCTCTGGGGCGGTGCCGTGGGGCTCGGGGTGCGCTGCAGCCTGCTGCTGTCTCCTGGCCTTCGCGGGGAGCCGCCGCCGATGAGCAGAAGTTAAAAAGCCTGGGCAACATTCCTCGCTTGGTTAGGGCTTTTTAGTGCAGGCACGAATCTGGTGTCTCCAAATAGCTTCTCGTCCTGGTTATATAATAGTTGCCTCTGAGAAACAGCCGCTACAGGGATGTGATTTAATGTTCTAGAGGTGGGAGAGCTGCGACACGCAGCGCGGTTCTTGTTAACGGCTTTTTCGTTAGCAAGGTGTAGCCCGTATCATTCCCTTGAGTGTCACAGCTCTGCTGCTCGGTGAGCCACGTTCTCCATGAGGTCTGATGGCTTCCACATGCTGCTGTACCAGTTCTGTGGGAACAGCAGGCTGGGAGAGTGAAAAGTCAGCCTTGAACCGTACCCAAAGCAAGACCTTTTTCTTCCCCCAAGAGGCTTAATCTGTTTTGTCTTCTGCCAGGAGAGATTTTTGAACTGAAGGCTGAACTCAATAATGAGAAGAAAGAGAAGAGGAAAGAAGCTGTAAAGAAGGTTATTGCAGCTATGACCGTGGGGAAGGATGTCAGGTAAAAGCGACTTTTCTTGCACCTTATCAGCTCTGGTTGTTCTGGGGCTGAGTTGGGTGTAGTGGCACACCCATCTCCATGGAACAGCCTGAGTTTGTCATCCCAGTGTGGCTGCGTGGTGAGGCTGGCTGTGTCCGGTGCTGTGCTTGAGTCGTGAGCTTCTCAAGCTCCTGCCTCTTAGTGAGAGCAAAAGAAACACCTCTTTTCAGTGCTGCTTTATCGAGGTGCCAATAGCCCTTTTTATTTGAAACCTTGTCCCAGGTTTTGTATGCCACTTTAGATATTTTCTCACTGCTTGCTAGCCTGGAGTTTTAGTGTTAGTGAGGTGATTCCAAGTGGTTTTGTTAGCATTGTCACTTGAAAATGAGTAACTTTTAAATTGAACTTTTGCCTCATAGTGACTAAAGGACATGGGCATCTTCTGCAGCACGGTCCCTGATGGGTTTTTTTCTGTCTTGGAGGCAGCCAGTAAAACTTGCTTGAGTGAATACTTTGTCCCTTCCAGCTTCTTCTGTTACTGGAGTCTACCATAAAGTGGCAGTAGTGCTGGCTTTGGTGTGGTCTGTTGCCACAGGAAGTAATAGAAGATTGCAAATTTAGCATCCTGACTTCGTCATAGAATGAGGGAACAGGTAAACTGGAAGGAAGAAAAAAAAATCTTTTTGGCCACCAGCACTTGCCCTTCACCTTTAGATCTCTACAGTGACCCGAGGGCTGCAGATACCCTCGTGGAACTTCTGTGTTCCTCTGCAGTGCTGTTTACAGATTGCTGCTTGATATTTGAGTGAAACTCAGCTTGTTGGCATTTAAGCTCCTAAGCACTTGAGTTCACTAGTCTGAAATTTGGCAGGTTCTTTGTAAGTGTCCTGCATTACCAAAACATTTTTTACACACACCTTCCCCCCGATCTTTTTTTTTTTTCTTGTGGGTTCATTTCCAGGCCTGGCATTGGTAGGATTTTTTTGTTTGGTGAACTCCTGAATTACAGCATCTTTAGGAAACTGCATTAGTTTTCACCTATTCCAGAACTGACCTATGGTAAAGCTCTAGAAGAGATTAAATCATTGTTATAGAAGCCATTGCAAACTGTTTTGGGAGGGAAGCTGACCTCTCATTAAACAGCAGGGTACATAAAGTGGAGCTCCAGTTCTCTGGGCTTCCTCGATATTGCTGCTATCCCCTGTGCACCCCGTGCAATCTCACTGCTTTTTCTCTGTTCTTGCTTGCTGCTGCCTGGCCAGCTCGCTCTTTCCTGATGTTGTGAACTGCATGCAGACTGACAACCTGGAGCTGAAGAAGCTGGTCTACCTGTACCTGATGAACTACGCCAAAAGTCAGCCAGATATGGCCATCATGGCTGTCAACAGCTTTGTGAAGGTAACCTGCTCTCCTGGCTCGTCCAGCACGGGGCTGTCACCACGTCTCCTTTTCCATCAGCTTTTGGGACCTGTTGTTCATTTCTGCTTCTGTACTGGAGTCTCTGGGTGGGGGTGCTTGTGGAACAGCTGGGTCCTCTCTCTCACTTGCTGCTAGTTATTGCAGAGGAGATGACTTCAGCACCCCTGTAAGCTGTGAGAGAGCCTGCTCCAGGCAAAGCTGCTTCTGTTGTTTTGCTATTTGTCATTAGCAACCAACTTCTGGTAGTGGGTAACAGATTTTATACTGTTCAGCCTTTGCAGTATTGCTGATTTTTGGATACCCACTTGTTTGAATGTTCCTTCTGTGCTCTGTGTGGAGAACCTTTGTCTCTGGTGAAATCGGAAGACAGTTCACTAGAAAAATAACAGTCTGATCACTCTGTTGCCAAGTTGCCCTTCCTTAGCTAGGAAATGTTACTTCAGTCCCACCATATGTAAGTTAAAACCTGGTGCTTAGAAGAAGTTGAGACTCCTGCTAGAATATTCTAAAATCTGAGACACTGGTGAATCTGGTCATGTTTTAAGTTTCTGTTGTGATGCCTGAGGCTGAAAGAGGTGAGAAGACCCCAGCTGAGAGCAGGTCTGCCCGTCTAGCAAGAGGAGGTGTCTCGATCTTCTTCCCTGCAAAGAATATTGTTCTCTGTCATATCTTTAAAGTGTAATTTTGTTAGAATGGACTAACAAAGAAACGTGGTATTTTCCAGCTTCATGCTTTTCCGTGCAAGGAAATGTCTGATATCCCCTTTGGCGTGTTGAGGAACAAGTGTTAGTGAAGGGAAGGTGTCAGCACCAGTCTGCTCTAGTGCAGAGCTTCACATGCAGTTCACAGTGGAAGGTGTTGAATTCACTGCTAGGACGTGGCACTTCCCCTGTGCTTTAAAAGTGATGCATTCAGGTGGGGTTTCTTAAGCTATGGGAAATTTAAACGGTGAAAGGTGAACGTACCTTGTGTTTTTGGGGGTTATTCTGCAGCCTTTGATAGGCTGGTTCTGGAGGAGCCTTGCTCAGAGATGTAGAGAGATTGGCTGAGTGGCAGATTATGTAGTCTTAAAGAGTGAAGTGTTCTATCCCCTTCTGCTTGTTCTTTGTCCTCATCAGAAAAGCACCTCTAAGTAAAGGCTTGTCTAGTGCTTCATATTTTGCAGACTTGTGATATGTGTGTGTCTAGAGCTGACAGCCTGTGAGAAGCAGGCCTTGATGACTGTTGCACTGTGCTTAGTCCTTGACTTTTCCCAGTATATTCTCTTGTTCCTTTAAACCAGTCAGGCTGGAAACCAGAGTATTGCTTTGAAAGTTGCCTGTGGCTAACTTTTGGGTGGTGAGAGCTGCCTCTCTGGCTTAGCTGGAGCTGATACATCATGTTGGAAGAAGCTTTGCCTGGAAGAACCAAGGGACACCGAGATCACAATTTTACAAGCTATCATAGCCTGAAAACATCTTAAGATAGTGTAGAGTTTTTTTTTTTTGAAGCGTAAGTTCCACCTCTTATTCCTGATCTGAAAGCATTGCTTCTTGTAGCATGTGATCAGTGAATGCTTTATGTTTTAAATAAGAACAGCCCGATTCTGGCTTCGGGGAAGGTATCAGTGGCTGGTGGTGCAGATTTGCATGTTCTCTCCCATTGCAGGACTGTGAAGACCCAAACCCCCTCATCCGTGCCCTGGCCGTCCGTACTATGGGCTGCATCAGGGTGGACAAGATCACAGAGTATCTGTGCGAGCCTCTTCGCAAGTGTCTGAAGGATGAAGACCCTTACGTACGAAAGACTGCGGCTGTCTGTGTGGCAAAGCTGCACGACATCAATGCCCAGATGGTGGAGGACCAAGGGTTTCTGGATTCTCTGCGTGACCTGATTGCAGACTCCAATCCCATGGTAAGGGATCTGCCCTTCCAGCGCGTTGCTCGGGTTTGTGACGGGTGGGTAATCGGAACCGTGAGGGCTTTTTAATGGCACCGCGATGAATGCTTTGGTTAGAGACCACTTGCCTCAGAAATCAGGAAATGCCTTTTGTTACTCAATCTGTGTGGGCTTTTGCTTGATGTGCCCATCTTGAGTGTTGCAGCAAAAGTTTAACTTCCTGGTCAGATGAGTCAGAAGAGCAAGAAATAGTTGATGCTGCTGCTTTGGTGACAGCTTGTAGCTATTGCTTTCCTTCAGGCTTTGGCTGCTCTCGGAGTAAGAGGTTGGATGAATTCATTTACTAATGCAGATAAATCCACTGGCCTGTAGTGAGTGGAGAAAATCGATACTTATGTTTTTAATAAAGTTAAATGAGTCATCAGGGCCGAGGTGCTGCTCAGGACCATGAATTTCACAGGAGTAAATTGCCTGCTAAGTCAGTGTTTCATCCCAGGTGGTGAAGGGTCTGTTTCCACACCAGGCATCTGCCTCAGTTAGTAACTGAAAGGTGGTGGGCAGTGGATTGAAGGGCCCCCCTGCATAACCTTGCCATTCAGTGTTCTGCCCTGTGATCTGCTGGAATCCAGTGAGCACACCGACACGGTTGTGTCTCCTGGCAGGGATGAAACCTTCTGCAGCTCGGATTAACTCAGGGTGTAGGATATGACTGCTACTTTTTTAGCTCTTTTAGAGCACAGATCTGATTTGATTCTGCTTAAAGACATAACTTCCTATTATTAGGGCAGGTCTAACAGCTCTCTTCATGGTGCACAGATCAAGCAGCCTGAAGCAAATTGCTGTCCTGGGATAGCAGTCTTTGGGCAGGGCTGGACAGGGCGAGTGGAGGTGATATGGTACCATCCCCTTTAGGGGCAGAGTGAAGGCTGCTGATTGCTTTTCTTCTGGCTTTCTAAAGACAGTAAAACTAAAGGTGTCTGCCTTTCTCAGGCACAAGCCTGTGAGCAGTGGTGCCTGTCAGAAGACAGAGGTCCCTGTTGCCTCTGATACTCAACTCTTTTACAAGCTCTTCTCTTTGTATGCCTCCTGGATTATGTTTTTTTTATACCAGGTTTCTGCATGAATATTGATGGCTACTTGAAGATTCTCTCTGTCTGTGCAATTTTGAGGCCTATAGAGGAACACCTACTTTTGAATTTAATATAGAGGGTGTGCCTTGCAGCCTCTGAAAGTGCTTGGGCTTCTTTAGTTCCACTGGAACGCTGCCCCTGGCTTTCACCAGCTGACAGGCAGCAGTGAAGGGTGCTGATCACAGGGCTGTAACCTGCTCTTCTCCCAGCCTTAGTCCCAACTCTTTAATTTTCTCCTGCTGATAATAGCCACATGGATGTGAGTTGAGGAGCTCGAGCTGAAAAGATATGGTGCTTCAGGAGAAATTGATAAGGTTTTGCTTGCCCTTTCTGCTTGATGGTCTCTGTGGAACTAACAGTTTTGGTAAATGAGCCATTGGCTGTTAGGAGAGCACCGAGATCTGTTTCAAAAGTACATTGACTTCTTAATACTGACTTAAATGAATGGAGGGAAGAGGAGCAGGATCGAAGAGCAGTGTATGCTCCATTTGCTAAATAAACCACTAAAAGTAGCATAAGGATTCCTAATAACACATGAGTACAGCTAACGAGCTCCTTGGTGGTAATGAGGATGGGCTGGGACAACAAAACCTTTGCAGCTGCTGCTGTTGACTACAGCTCTGCAGCTCCTGAAGCTGTGCAGGACCACAGTACCTGCCTCAGTGTATTCACCTGCTCTTCCCAGGGCTGAGGATTCACAGCAGGAGAATGCAAGTTGGAGGAATGATGGTGATGAAGAGAGGCCTGTGGTGTGTTTTAAGATCTACAGGCTTTGAAAGGATCACATGGCTGGTGTTCAGTGCACTGGTTTCCCAGGTTTTACTGTAGACCATTATATTCTTGCCTTTTAAGGGTACACAGGGAGAGATTTTTATCTGGTTTGGGGCTCTTACAGCTACTGACTTTATACCATATTTACTATGGTTACAATTTTTAGTAGATACAGACATTCCTTCTATTTCAGTTTATTGCTTTGGCCCCCTTTGAAATTAATGCCTCTGTGGGACACTGATTTCCTTAAAAGTACAAGAGCTATCCATCCCTAATTGTGGCTCCTCTTCCTTGCCAAACCATCCAGTCCATTGCTGCTTTCTCCACGTGAAACTCCAGTGGGGCTTTGTGATGACCAGGAGCTGTGTTTGCCAGAGAAGTGATATCTGTGTGCGAGCTTATATTTATTAAAGTATTTCTCCAAGATCAGATGCAATGCAGCTCTGCCTGGAAGCTTTTTAAAGTAAAATGTATGTATCAGTACTGCCTATCAAAAGATCACTGAAAAGAAGGGGACCTATGACTCTGTCCTTGCAGCCTGTTCCTCTGTACGTGATGCATCCCAGTCACTGCAACCTGTTACCTAAACTCATTCATACTTACATTGTGTAGCCATGGGGAGGGACCTTGGCATCTTGGTGGGCACTGAGTTCTTCATGGGACAGCAATGTGCCCTTGTGGCCAAGAAAGCCAAGGGTCTCAGAAAGCCAAGGGTCTCCTGGGGGGCATAAAGAAGAGTGTGGCCAGCAGGTCAAGGAAGGTTCTCCTCCCCCTCTACTCTGCACTAGTGAGGCCACATCTGGAGTGTTGTGTCCAGTTCTGGGCTCCCCAGTTCAAGAGGGACAGGGAAATACTGGAGAGAGTCCAATGGAGGCTATGAGGATGCTGAAGGGACTGGAACATCTCTTGTGAGGAAAGGCTGAGAGCCCTGGGGCTGTTTAGCCTGGAGAAGAGAAGCCTGAGAGGGGATCTGATCAATGTTTACAAACAGCTGAAGGGTGGGGGTCAAGCAGAAGGGGCCAGGCTCTTTTCAGTGGTGCCCTGGGATAGGACAAGGGACAATGGTCACAAACTGGAACACAGGAAGTTCCACCTCACCATGAGGAAAAACTTCCCCATGAGAGTGACAGAGCCTAGAACAGGCTGCCCAGAGAGGCTGTGGAGTCTCCTTCTCTGGAGACTTTCCAGACCCCCCTGGCTCTGTTCCTGTGTGGGCTGCCCTAGTGACCCTGCTGGGGCAGGGGGGGTGGACTCGATGAGCTCCAGAGGTCCCTTCCAACCCCCACCATGCTGTGATTCTGTGAATGTTTCTCCTCACTTGATGACTCGGGGCATTAGGCAGCACTAGGTACTTCGGCAGAGTTTTGTAGACAGGAAGTTCCCACTTGTTCTCCCTTCTGAGACATGAGGACTTTGAGCAGGAGCTAAAAAACTCACGTTGAAAAATATTCTTGAAGAAGGATTTCGCTGTGAGTTTGTAATTGGCTGCAGAGAAGCACTGAGCATCCTCGCTGGGTGCTGGGCAGAGGAGCAGCTCCATCTGTGGCTTGCTGATTGCCCTGTTACTGTGCAGAGAGCAGGGGGGGTTTCTGTTGGCTCAGATCACCCTCCCCATAACGATGGCTGACTGATTTGGAGGTGGCCTTGTCAGAAACACTTGGGGTTTGCTTGGGGGTTTTTTTTGTGTGTGTTTTTGGACTAGTAGTTTATTGCCATAGAATGGTGTCAATGGAGATTGGGGGTGTTTAGGGTGGTGTTCTGAAGGGCCGTTGAGGTGCTGTAGGTGCACAGCCATGGTGCTTTCCCCCTTTATCTGGGCTTTCTGTTGTCAGGATCTGGCCATCACTCAAACACAGCAACACAGTGCTCCTCTGAAGAGGAGCAGGGTCCCAGCCTTCCAGAGCTGGCTGTGGCTGGGACCGAAGGGCTGACACCCGAGTGTGCTGATTCACTGCCTGGTGCTGAAAAGTCTCTGTGGCAGCTTTGCAGTGCTCCTGGATCGATTCAAGCTGGCAATTGTATAGATCTTGATAGGGACACTATAGGGCAGGGTACCAGATGGGTGGGTGGCTTACTCGGTTTCAGCTGAGTTGTCTGAGGTGCCTTCCCCTGTGCAGGCGATGGGCCAGTAACGCGTACAAGGGCAGGTACTGGGTGGTTGCCTTGCAGGGGTTTGAGTGTGGATGGAGTCTTTAATCTCACTTCACAGATGGGCCTAAGTGCTTGTGCCTGCCCTTGGTCCCTTGGGATTCTGCCACAGAGTTTCCCTCCAGAGGGAACTCTCATGTCTTCCCAGAGCTGTCTGAAGGCAAACCCTTCTCCCTTTTTGTTGGGCATTTCTTACATGAAGCTCAGCAGAACCAGCTCGGGAGGAATATAAAGGTAGGGCCTGGCTGCCTCGGGCTGTCACTGTGCTCCTGGACTCATTCAGTCCTCAGGGCCTTGCTTGCTGGTAACTTCAGTGTAGTGCAACTCAGGAAGCTTGTCCTCCCAGGATTCCCTCCCAGGGTTGCTGTGGGCTGCTGCTTGCACACAGGGTGACAGATCACTGCCAAACTCTGCTCACACCCAGCCATAGCAGCGGGTGAGAGGGGGGTGAGAGGAGCAGGTCTGTTACCTGCTGATGGCCAGAGGACCTCTGAAGTGTTAGAGTTTAATTTTTTAATTTTTTTCTGATCCTGCCTTGTTCTGACGCTTGTGAGTCAGGCCGAGTAGCTGGTCGCTGTTGGAGCACGGCAAGTGCTGGGCTCTGGTGATGACCATGAAACCACGAGATGGCAGCAGATAAAAACAGAACCAAAGCTGGTGATTGTCACACACCTTGTTTTGTAACTTGTTCCCTCCTGGCTTTTATCCCTGCACTGGGTTTTCTTCAGGAATGTAAACATTAGCAGAAAAACATAAGAGCATATCCACCTGAAGCCTTACTCGTCTTTTAAGATTTGAATGGAACAACTGGCTCTCCAAATGCTTGCTGTCCTCCTTTCTTGTCTGTCTGCCTGTTACCCACAGGGCTTCGGTTAGGTTGGTGTCACCTCCTCCCAGTTCTCTGTGCTGTTGGGTTCTTAATCCCTTCCTGTAGCATTTCTTTCCTCATTCTGCTGTGTCACTGCTGTGCTGGATCAAAGCTCTCACGGGCATGGCTGTTCAGCTCCTGGGTTTCTGGGGGCTGTGTAGACAGAGCACTTGTGTGCTGGCCAATCCTGTCATGTTTTATTCCATCTACACAGCACACGTTACTGGGAGAAACCCTGTTGTGATTCAGTAAGGAGTAAACTTGAGATCACATAAGATGCTGATTAGCAAGCGCACCAAGTGTGTGGAATAGAATTAAACTCTTTTCTTTTGCCCAGGTTGTGTCTTCTTTGGGTTTTGGGATTGGTTTTTGCCTTTGGCATTAACCTGCACTAAGAAGGGAGTCTGAGATCTGACAGCCAGGGGTGGGGAGGTCCATCTCGATCTAATCAGAGCTCTCTCCAGCAGTGTTGAGTTTCTGTAGTTCACAGACTGGACTGAAAACCTGTTGATATAAATCACGGTGCTCTCCTGTCTCTCCTGCTCTGACTGCAAGCCATGAAGGCTCCTGCTCTGCCAGCCAGAACTTCAGAGTGTGTGTTTGGGCTTCCTGGATAGCCCTATGGAGAAAGAAGGTCCTCCTTTTGTTCTTCCTACTAGCTGGCAAGCAGTATGTCTTTCTGAGGTCATGTCCTGAGGAATAAGGCTGGTTAGAAACACAAGCAGCCCTTGCCTCTCAGGCTGTCCTTCACTGTCTACTTTGCAGGAAGTTTAAACCTCTCTGTGTAATAAAAGCTGAGAAACGAGCCACTTCTGAGGAACTGTTGGTGGTCCTCTGAGGCCCAAAAGGACTTTGTGGGAGTATGGGACGTGGGACTTCTCTTACACAGCAGAGAGTGGCACGTCACCTCCTTCACGGGCACAGGAAAGCGCTTGCTCCTCACGGGGAACCCTGAGTGTCTCCCAGCTGCCTGTGCTCCCCTCTGCAGCTGATGCTTTACCTAGAACACTGCTGCGGGGGCTCGGCCTTCCTGCTTGGGAGCCTTGCAAGGGCTTGAAAATCCACATCCTGGTGTGGAGCTGAATGCTGGGAGGAGCTGTGGGCTGTGCTTCTGCAACGTGTCACCAGCCTGGGGCTGCCTCCGAGGTACCCTGCCTGATCCCCCGGCCGAAAAATAGCCCTCCTCTTTCCAACCGAGGTGCTGCAGAATGAAGGCTGTGCCTGAAAGCCCCCCAGCCACGTCTGTGGTGGTCCCTGTGTGGTTTGGAGCTTTTTAGTCTGTTTGTGCTGCAAGGGGAGATATTTCCTTCTGAGAGACACTTGATGGGATTTGTAGGCATCAGTAGGTGGCATTTGTTTCCCCTGTTGTCAAATATGATACAGCACATGAGGCAGGGCTTGGGGGCTGGTGAGGAGTGGTGGCTTCAGTCCGGGGCTCTCTAATGGCTGCTGCTGCTGCTGTCACACGAGGCTGCCCAGGAGGGAGGGCAGCTCTGTTTGCAAAGCAAGCAGGCAGCAAGCAGAGGTGAGTGGGGAGTGAAATGGGGAGAGCTGGAGGAGCCTGTGCAGAGCAGCAGCTGTGTTACACTGTGGGGCGTTGAAGGAGGCAGTGTGGGAGCTTGCCGGGCGAGTTCAGAAGCCAGCCTGCGTGTCTGTGTTGCAGCAGCCAGGCTGCAAAGGCCTGAACTTGGGGAGGAGGGAGAGCTGCCATCTGTACTGGGTGGCACGGCCTCTGGTTAGCTGCTGCTCCCGCTCGCTCTGCCAGTGCAGACTCTGGTTTGGCTTCGGGCTCAGCTCCTGCTCCTGCTTCTCCAGAGGAAGGCTGGAGTCCCCCTGGGCAGGTAGGGTTTCCTCCAGATCCTCCTCCTAATCAGGTCTGAGGGAATTCCAAGCCTGTATGTGTGACCTGAGTGCTGGTGCTGGTTTTGGGAGGCTGGGGATGAGGGTGCTGCTCTCCAGCACGCTCCTCAGCAGCTGTGCTCTCCCCTGCCTTCCGAGTCCCAGCACTCTGCAGCAAGCTTGTATGGTATTCTCTGCCTTTCCACGGCCCTGCGGGGTCTGCCCTCCCAGACCCCTCATTTATAAAGCTTAACTGACAAATTCAACCATCAGAGACCTGTCTCCTTCCAATTACTGCTACCAGAACGTGTCTAATTTCCAGAGCATTGCCCTTGTAGAATAGGTTGTTGCAGGCTCTCTAGCTCAGTTAGGGTGCTGGGGCAGTCTGTTGACACGGTACGTGTTCAGCTGGAACAGGCACTAGCTGTTGACAATCTGAGTCTGCACCCTCTTCCTCTAGGGCTCCGTATGGGTTTTGTTGATACGTGGCTGTCTCCTCCTGAACGGCTGCTTGGGTCAGACACAGCCCAGTTTGCCACTGGCTGCTGCCAGCAAGAGCCCCTGCAAGGGAAATTGCAAAGGGCCTCACAGTAAAACCCCCGAAAGAGCCCTTCCTGGTGGGTGGTTCCTGAGCCAGGCTGGGTTCAGCTGACGGGGGGTTCTAGAAGCAGCACAGGGGGTTGCAGACTCTCGGTGGCTTCCCATAGAGCTTGGTTTCCTGCACTCAGCTGGACCAGGGAGCTGTGCCCTTGTGTGAAGCCATCCCTGAACAGCCTCTTGCCCCCTACCACAGCAGGCTGGGCACTGGGGTGGTGTGGTTTCCTGTCTGACAGCTGCCACATACTGATTTTGCAGGGATGTGAGAGCAGGAGCAGTGCTTCAGTCTGACACAAAGCAGCTTTTTCCTGCAGTGCATGGTAGAAGCAGGGAAGTGCAAAAACCAGTAAGGGCAAGCACGCTGTGGGAAGCACAGCACTTGGACCTCCCTCTCATTGCCACTTCTGGAAAAATTCATCCCCCTTGCAAAAAGCAAGCGGGGGGCCTTCCCCACCCGGGTGATTTTCAGGACATGGTCAGGAACTGAGCACGTATCCAGCAGTGCAGTTCCAGGCTTTTAGGCTCCTGGAATGGAATTAGTGGAAGATGAACAGCGTACTCGGAGCCCTGGAAATCTGTCACAATTAAGGCTGAACAGGGGAGCTATCACTTTTCAAGACTATGTGTGGACTGGGGCCGAGTTAGTCTCCCGGAGACTAGTTTAAAGCCATGTATGTTGCATACATTAGCAGTGTGAGGGGTTCATATGGACTCTCTGACTTGCCTGACCAGGCCATTTTAATTGTTCATAGACTGCTTCTAGGGAGGCAAAGTACAGGGGGCTCATAGGTGAAAGATCCAGTATGAAGAGCAGTAGGGTCCTGCTCTCTGGGGAGAGAGAGCTTGTCTGTGTTAGTGCTTGTTGGGGACCTTCCAGTTGCACAGCGTTGTCTGCGGCCATGGAGAGGGGTGGCCCTGCGGAATACATCTCCACGGGATGCCCCTAATACCCCTCCTGGAGTCGGTGCTTAATGGCAGGAACATTCTGTGCAAGCTCCGAGTGCTCTTTGAAAATGTCAGCCCCTCTCTGTTCTGGAAGGCAGGACGTGGTGCCTGCTGCTCGTGAGGCAGGAGCTTCCAGCGCTGCGGGGAAGGTGCCTTTCCTCAGCACCTGCCCAGAGCCCCTTCATTTTGCCTCCTTTCCTTCATTTTCTCCTCATTTTAAGGGGGCGGTGAGCCAGAGGTTCGTGTTTTCAGCAGCAGAACGTGGTATTCCATTAACTCCATTACACACTTGGTTTAATTTCCCATTAGCTGGGATGCTAGCAGAAGGATCTGGCTGCTTTGGCTGTTGGCGTTCTAGATCTGCCTAGCTTCCCTCCCGTCCCCCCACCCCCTGCAAAGCCTTTCCGTGTGGGCTGCTAGGCAGACACTCGGCTTTGCACCCACTCCCTTTCCTCCTCGGTACTGTATTTTATACCATTTGCTCCCAGCTAAAGGTTTGAGCTACCAGAAGGGATAACTGGCAAATCCTGCCTCGGTGTTGCTACCTCTGCAGCTTGCCCTGAGGCCAGATCCGATCTCTCTGGCTGCAGAGGGCCCTTGCCCGTAGGTGGGTTTAAAAATGTTCAATCTGTAATGTAGTTTTCAGTGCAGGCTTTTGTTGGGTTGGGTTTGTTTTGTTTTGTTGTTTTTTTCTCAGTAAAAGCCCATGAGATTTAGTTATCCTCGTCCCAGTGACACTTCTGAAATGTAAACCTGTTGGAAATTCCAGCCAAAAAGGAAGTTTATTGTTCCTTGGCTCCGCTGTGCTCTGATGGGACGTTGCTCTGCCTGCATTTGAGTAAGGTTGAAACGTACCCAGAGTTGACAGATTTCCATCAGCAGACCAGGGACCTGTGATTATTATTAAATCTTCAATCTGTTCTGCATTTGTACTTTCTAGGTGGTTTTCTTAGGCTGGTTCTCATTAGCTGGTAGCTGTTTGCTTGAAGACGATTCTTAATTGCAAGTCAAGGGAGGCATTTTGCCATGGAATTAACTTATAAGTTTAAGCTTTTAAAAGCTTTTCCTGTTCATTAATCATTTGGGCTCACATATCTGGCTAGTGGGTTGACCTTGGGGTTTTTTCATTATTTTTGAGAACTAAAGACTGCACTAGATGTTAGTTTCTTGTCATTTTAGTCTCCTTCTTCCAATCTGTGAATCCGTGTTGGTTTCTCATCAAAATGAACTTGTTGCATGTTTTGAAAAGCAGAGAATACTTTGCTGAAGGAACTTAAGGCTTTTTTTCCTCAGCCAAGGTATGGCACTGGCTGTGAAACTTGTCCAGTTCCACGGAGGGGTTTGTCCTATACCGCTAGTAAAGCTTTAGCTGTACTTTTAATATGTCCCCCATCATATTTTCAAGGTAAAAACCCAAGCACTTATGTAAATGATTTTATCAGTTGTTGTCCGTGGTGCCCAGTGACAGGATGAGGGTCAACAGGAACTTGCTGTTCAGTGCAGTTGGACTTCACTATCTGGTAAGGAACAAGTATCAGCTGAGTTGAAGACTTGAGGTTCAGCTTTGATGCTGTAGATTGTCTTTGGCCTAAACATGTTCCTGAGTACTTGCAGTGACACACGTGACTGCCAGAGTGTGCCCCACGTTACCGGGTGACGTGGTGCTTGAACTGCTGTTCGCTGCTTCTCAGTGGACTTGTGTTTCCCTGCCTTGGTGAGAACTGTTAGGAGCCTGAACCGCGGAGAAGGCTTCGCTCTGCGTTTACACGTTGGCTGAGCCATGGCCGAGCGAGAGCTGTGGGCAGAGTGGGAGTTGCTGCGTGCTGGGAGGGACCCGCGCCGTGCCGGCTGCTGCCGCTCCCACTCCGGTCTCGGGGCGAAGGCGGTGGCAGCGCCAGCCGAGAGAGGTGACCGCGCGTACTTGAACCAGTGTTTGTGTTGGACGGGCTCCTGAAATCTGTTTTCATTTCAGCTGTGCTGTGGCTGTGTAAAAAGCCTTGAAGATGCTAATTATTTTTGTTGGCATACCGTAACACATCAATATGTTCAGTGCAAATCGCCAGCAAGTACTTTTTTTTTTTCCTTAAATAAATGTTGCTTAACTGTGAAGCTATTCCCCCTCCTCGTCCCCTTTTGCTTCATTTATCTTCATGTCACCGAGCTGACAGCAGCACTGTTCTGCTAAGGTAGGTGAGGACCAGCTTTAATTGTGGATTATAAGATTATAGATCCCAGCTCGTCTGGCAGAACTGAGCTGTCACCAAATATTTCACAGCCCGCTCTGGTCCTGTTTTTGCAACACCCAAGGAGACCACAGCCCATGCTCCTAAGCGCATCTTGCTATCCTCTTGTCCCAGAGAAAGGGCCCTTTGCCCGGTGTGCAAAGCCAGCCCACACCCGGAGCTGAGACGTTTGCTTCACTTCCATCCTGCAGAATGGGCAGCCAGGTGCTGAATCCCAAACCAGCTCCCCCTGGGCTCAAGCAGCAGCGGTTTGTGTACGGCACCAGTAACAAAGAAACTGCACACGACTGGTTACAGGATTTCACGTCGCATAAAAGTCTGTACACGTGCTGCAATCAGAGAACCTTAGGGGTTGGAAGGGATCTCTGGAGATCACCTTGTGCAACCCTCCTGCTAAAGCAGGTTGCCCAGGATATCGTGTGCAGGTGGGTTGGGAATCTCTGCAGAGAAGGAGACTCCACAGCCTCTCTGGGCAGCCTGGCACAGGCTCCACCACTCTCACAGCCAAAAACACTTTTCCTGATTCTGAGATGGAACTTCCTGGGCTCCAGTTTGTGCCTGTTGGCCCTTGGCCTGTCACTGGGCACCACTGACAAGAGTCTGGCCCCATCCTCTTGACACCCAACCTTCAGATATTTATGAACATTCTCAGCTCCCCTCTCAGGCTTCTCTTCTCCAGCTGAACAGCCCCAGGGCTCTGAGCCATTCCTCACGAGAGATGTTCCAGTCCCTTCAGCATCCTCGTAGCCTCCATTGGACTCTGTCTCCAGTATTTCCCTGTCTCTCTTGAACTGGACACAACACTCCAGATGCGGCCTCCCTAGGGCAGAGCAGAGGGGGAGGAGAGCCTCCCTGACCAGCTGGCCACACTTCTTTGTGCACCACAGTATTCATTATACTGTTACCCCAGTTCATTATACTAAGGTGGTCCTACATTTCTATTTGAATTCTCCAGCTAGAGTTGTGGTTTTCAGTATTAACCTCACCACAGGTTATGTCAGGGACACCTCGATGTTTTGGTCTTTGCCCAGAGCTGTCTGCTTTACATAAAGAACCCGTAAGGATGCATCACCTACGAAAGCTGACAATTTTACTGTCCTTAGATATGGCTTTTTGTTATTGTGTCTTGTTTCTGATTAATTTAACCTTCAAGGTCATCCCATTCTTTAGTCTTAAGGGCCTTCTGTTCTTGTTATTCTGGTTTCAGACCAGTTCATTCTGAGCTTATTTAGCCTAGAAGTTTTTATCTCTATTCTCCTGACAACAATCTGACACTTTCCCGGGGATGCCTTTAATGGAAAGCTGACACCAAGTGAGTGGCTTGCCATGTAGTGCCCCATCCTCAGCTCTGATTTGGACACTGGTGTTTATGCTGCCATGTCCGTTCCTGGAAAAAGCCCCAGAAGATCCTAAAAGCAAGTCCCTGGCTTGGAGCAGCCCATGGTAGCAGCGTTCCTGCACATCCTTTGCCTGTGGTGAACTCGGGGTGGCTGACTGCTTGCTTCCTCCCCTGGGACAGGACCTCGGGTGCAGCTGCTTTGCCTCCTGCTTGCCCCGGGCCTTAGGCCATCCCCGTGGCCCCGTTCCTGCGGCCGAGGCAGCGGCTGCAGCGTGAGTGTGGGGGCTGGAGCTCAGCCCTGTTCCCTTCTCCAACTGACAGGTGCCTTTCTGGGATGCTTTGGCTCTCTCACTGGTTTCCCAACGTCCTTATTTCAGTTTGAGTGCTTTTTCTTAATGATTTTGAACTTTTCAGTTGCTTTTATCATTTGTCTTAGCTTGTAAACTTCCAAAAGATGATGAAATTAAACCAGTCTTTTACTTCAAGTTTATGCTGTGCCACATTTACCACTCAGGAATTGGGCAAATTAAATAACGGGAAGAAGCAGCAGCATATCTTGATGAGTTACTCATTAAAACAGTGCAAGCAGTTCTGATTGCTAATGATTTTGGTGACAGAAGGCTCATTCAACTAATGAAATTCATAAAATCTTGGATCGAAATCTTATCTCTGACCTCTAGGTGTGAAACGCAAAGCAATCAACATGGCTGTGTTTGTGCAATGACTTTGGAATATATTGGTTTAATGACAAGCACTGATGGGAACAATGCAGAGAATCTTCTGGTCACGCTGTTCTTGTTGTCAGTGTGCTGCATCAGAAGCATCTTTAGTCATCCAGAGAATCAGACCATTTTAGATAAGATGATTCTTTGCCTTAATCGCGTAGAAAATAATGCTATAAATCTTCCTTTTAGCAGGGATGTGTTGTGAGTTGGGCTGGACACTGTCAAATACCCTGAAAATGCCTTTTCAGTTGTGTGTGAAACTCAGGCCCAAGTTCCTCTTCTAGTTGGGTAAAAAGCAAAAAAGACTTCTGTCTCCTCCGCAGATTTTCTCTCTTGTCCGTATATTCTGCAGCTCTTCTGCTTTGAAAACCTTCATGTGGCATCTGGTAGAGCAACTGCTGAACTTGAGTGTGGAACTAAGAACTGGACCTGTGTGTTGCACTCCCAGCTGGAGTTTCTGTGAACTCACTGGAGCCCGGACCCGCTCTCTGCCCCTTTGCACCCGCACTTGGAGAAGGGACCTCCCGCAGTCTCAGTGGAGCAGGAATATTCTCAGCACTGAGCTGTCCCGGGGACCCTGCAAAGCAGACAGCTGGGTGCTGTGGAGACTGTTTGGAACAAAGATGTGTTAGGAAAAATGCCACAGGCCGTGTCCATCTGAGGGCAGTGACATTGTGCTTTCCAACAGCATGACCGGCCAGCGCTGCTGGAGAGCTGCAGGCTGCCTGGCACCCCCTGGCTCTGCTCCCCCAGTACATGGGACTTCTTGCTTCTCAGGGTGCCATGGGAATGCCAAGGGGAAACTGGGCACGAGGCATCCACTCCTGAATGAGCAGGGCAGTTAAAGGTTTTGAGACCTTGGCTGTATCAGTTGAGCATCTCCTGAAAGCTGGGGGAGATGATGCCTACAAGGAAGGTCAGATGTTCTCGTTCCATGGGGACACTCTCTGATGCCATCTCTAACTCCCTCCAGAACGAGGTCTCTTATGAGGTCCCGCTCCCAGGTCCCCATTCTGTCCAGAGGTGACTTTACCACTTCAACAGAAAGACTTTCAAGTTGTAATTCTCTAGCAGAATGCTCCTTGCACCCATGCTGGCTTTTCATGGTTCCTGTGTGTCAGCAGCCTCCTCCTGCTGTGCTGCTGTTCTTTCACTGCCTCCTCAAGAGACTCTTCAAATTTTGGCAAAGGGCAAGGTCGCAGGCGAGCTTTGGGCTCTGTGGGTTGGTTGTGAGGTTGCTTTGGGTCCCTGAAGACTCGGGTGGCTGATGTGGTGGCTGCTGCTGAGCAGCACGTACCGGGGTCTCTGTGTTTTCCCTGGGTTAATCCCTGCCAAGCCACTGCTGGGATGCTACCAAAGAACACATCTTCCTGTCTCTTCTCCCAGGTGGTAGCGAACGCCGTGGCTGCCTTGTCAGAAATCAGTGAATCCCATCCCAACAGCAACCTGCTGGATCTGAACCCTCAGAACATTAACAAGCTGCTGACCGCTTTAAACGAGTGCACAGAGTGGGGCCAGATCTTCATCCTGGACTGTCTGTCCAACTACAACCCCAAGGATGATCGTGAAGCTCAGAGGTATGGTTGTTCCTGCTCTGTGCACAGGGGTATTTGGTGCAGGGCACTTGCAGGCTCTGGCAGTGCTCCAGACCCTGGAATGGGTCGGTGATGCCAGGGCTCTCTGCTGGGCTCTGTAACAGCACAAATAAGACTTGAAATAGAAGAGGTTTAAAAGGGAGGCAGTTTTTGGTAGTTGTGGCTGATGCTGGAAACCTGCCTCTTCCCTTTGCAGAGCTCCTTTCTCTGTTATCATTAGCCTTTTTTTTTTAATACTTTTCCATTTACCAGGCTGGTTCTTGCAGGAACTGGCATTCCTTAGAAGGGATGAGCCCAAGACCAAAGCTGTAATGGTGGAAGCACTGGTGGGTGGGTTTTCTGTTTTACAGCAGAGCTTTCAAATCTGGTTTTGCTGCTTTGAGAGGCAAGAAGCCCATATAGCCTTGGGGGCTTCCAAAGTACCGCAAGTCTGAGACTGGACTATTTTTTCCTAACTAGAAACTAGTCTGTGATATGATAGAACTGAAAATAAGGGTAAGACATTCTTTTTCTTACTGCTCCAAACTCACCCTTGTGCTTTTACCTTTAGCTTCAGTGACCAAACCTAAATCCAAAGACCCTGGGGTTCAGGTAGTGTAGTGTTAATCTCTGCCCTTCAAGCCTCCTCCTCATCTGTGTCCAGCATCACAGACAGGCAGATTCTGTACCCAGAGAACAAAGAACCAGCAGGAAAAATTCCTTGCAACAGGAGAATTCTCAGACTGGATATATTTCATGGAGATGATGGGGTGGGGGGGATGGAGGGTGGGAGGAGAAGAAAGGGGGACAAGCCCACATGCAAAATTGTGGGCAGGCCTTTTTGAACTTCATGGGTTTCTTCACTGACTGGTTTTTGAGGCACAACAGATAATCCACTTTTTTTAAAAAGCCTGCCAGTAGTCTTGCTGATTTTACTTTTTTTTTTTTTAGGGGTTTTTTTTTTCCCCACCTCCCTCCCCCTTGTTCTGTTTCTGTGCCAGAAACAGCTATTAATGAGTGCTAGGAACCTGCAGAGATCTCCAGGGACTAAGGCCGGTATTATCCTCGCTCCGTCAGAAAGGGGCTGCTGGTTTGAACAACTGTCAACGTGTCCCAGTTCCTCAAGAGCAGCTCCTCTGAAGACTGGTGGATAAAACCAGTTGGGCAGGAACGACTTCCACTCCTTTGTGTGGAGTTTGAGTCTTGGAGCCTGCCTTACTTGAGACAGGAGTGTGACAGCGAGTGCTGCGGGGCACGGGCAGGAGGAGCAGCTTTGGCACACCAGGTGACCTTGGGCGGCTGGGGACTGTGCCCAGCTCTGACTTGGCCTCTTCTGCTCTTCACTTGGCCATGTTGCTTCCCTTCCAGGGTGGCTGAAAGCAAGTTCTTCAGGCACTTGAGGAGGCACAGATGGGAATCAGACTGTTCTGGGTTAGCAATATGCAGGAGGGGGTGGGAAGAAACTTGACAGATGCTGTAAGAAAGATCATATGAACCCAAACTTCCTTTCTGCTTGAGGTGGGTTGTTTAGGATGCTGTTGGTTATAGGAACCACTGAGTCAAGTGGTGAAGCTGAGACTTGGGAGGGTATTTAGGTCATTCTTTCCCTCTATCTTTTTCTCAGAATCAAATGGTTGAAATGGCAGCACCCCCTCCTCCCGGCAGGCCAGAGGCGTCTGTCGCCTCTGAACGATTCTATGGGGGCTAAAGTGTTTTTCCAGTAGCTGCTTTGCTAAGGCTGTGTTCGTGAAGCGGTGGATGAGCTGACAGGGATGGAGAATACCACCAGGCAAAGGCAGTAAGCACTAAGAGCTGAACAAGTGGTGGGACTGTAATGCTGGAGGAGTTCCAGAGCTGATGGTGTCAGGAGAGAAACTCGAAGCTGTGAGAGCAGTCATTCTTGTTTGCTTCCTGCTGTGGGCAGGAAAGCAGGACTTGGCCTATTCTTTGTGAACCAAACCAAATCAAAGCAGTGTCTGAGAAGCTGTCTTCAGACATGTACTGTCTCCTAAATTCAGGTAAGATCTGAAATACTCGACATTCTGAAATACATGTGACCCTTTTCTCATTCCTCTGTCTCCAGTATTTGTGAGCGGGTGACCCCTCGGCTGTCTCACGCCAACTCCGCGGTGGTGCTGTCAGCAGTGAAGGTCTTGATGAAGTTCCTTGAACTCCTTCCCAAAGACTCTGACTATTACAACATGCTGCTGAAGAAACTCGCCCCTCCACTGGTGACCCTGCTGTCTGGAGAGCCTGAAGTGCAATATGTTGCTCTGAGGAACATCAACTTGATTGTGCAGAAAAGGTAAAGCCTCTGGAGGGTGTTATTCCCGGGGGATGGATTTCCTGGATTCCAAAGGGCATGTGGTTATCTCAGACCTGCAGAGATTTCCACGTACACAGAACTTTGTTTAATCCAGGCTCAAGTCTCTCGAGGGATGGATTAAACAGTCTCATGACTCCGGTAGCCTGAATTCATTGTTGTTACAGCATACTGGTGATACCAGTATCATACAGTATTTCTTTACCTGCCTCTCTCTTTACTGCCTTTCCAAGAGCACTAAGGACTGACCTCTCTTTGGACTCTAAATCCGATGGCAGGTAGGAAGGACGGTGTAACTGTGCAGTTCATAGTGACCTGTAGAAGCTCCCTGTGCCCGTGCTGTTCTCCTCGGCGTAGAACCCCCAGGCTGGTGACGTGCCCAGCCCCCGTGCAGCAGTTTCCTCCCACGTGCACCTTTAAACGCTGCTGTTCCTCGCTGGGAAGGCGGGATGGGTTGGGAAGCACTTTGTGATTGTATTCAGGGCAGAGTTACTGTGCACTGGCATCTTGCAACTGAGAGCAGAAAATGAGTTTGTAGGTGGGCTGTGTGTTGAGATAAGGATGTTCTTCCTTCACTGAAAACAGGCGGCCCCTGACTGACTGCAGTGGTTCGCTCAGCGCTTCAGATGGAGAAAGTAGAGACAGGGGCATGGGTAGAGAGACTTGGATCTAAAGACATTTTTGGATCTGGGACATTTTGTATCTAAACAGTCTTTTTCTCCGGCCTTCTAACTTTCTTCAAATTGTTCTTCTCATATGTATGTTTGCATGTCCTGGACACAGAGCGACTTCCCTCTGCTTCCCAGTGAACGTTGGGGTAGATTTCTAAACAAAGATACCTTTGCTCAGGATACAGCCCATAGTTTTTACAAGTCTTGAGTGAAATGTTATGTTCCCTCTAGGCCTGAAATCCTGAAGCAGGAAATCAAGGTGTTCTTTGTGAAGTACAACGACCCCATCTATGTCAAACTGGAGAAACTGGACATCATGATCCGCCTGGCTTCTCAAGCGAACATTGCCCAGGTCAGCCGAGGAACCGGATGTGTTCAGCATGTGTTCTGGGGACAGCAAAGCCTCCCGAGGTCCTTGTGTGAGCATGTGTGCAAGTGTAGCAAGCATCCTGGCTTTTAGCCATTGCTGTCCTGGTGTAGAGCTCTTTGCAGCTACTTCCTGGGAGGTGCTGGGGTTTCCTCCATAATCTGACCGTGCATAGCGTGGTACGTCTTGCACCATGACCGTTCAGTAGGTCTTGTTTTACGGGTAGCAGTTCCAGGAGGGGAGCTGATGTCTCCTGTCAGATGAGTCACTGGTAGTGCTGAGATTGGAACAAGAGGCTTGTTTCCAGCGAGAGCGGCGTGCCTGTGACGGGGGCTCCGAGAGAAGCCAAACAGTGGCTGCAGTGTGAATTTCCAGTGGATTAGTTAACTTGTTAAACCCTGGCGTAAGCAGAGCTCTTCCCAGCTAAAATAACTTTATTTTGCTTAACTTGTTTCCAGAGTGGAAATAGCACAAATCTAAAGTCAAACTGAATCGAGACTGCTTTGCAGTGTAGGTTTGCCTTGGATTTCATGTTGGTTTAATCCAAGTTCCTCTCTTAAAGGAAGTGTTCTGGAGCACAATCCTGGCCCCAAGGCCTAACGCTAATGCAGAATGATTAATGCCTCTGGTTGGTGCTATTATTGTCCTATTCTAAGTGCCACAGAGTAGTTTCATTTAATGTGACATTTTTAAGCAGCTCTCTTTGGCTCTCCCCTCTGATTTCTTTTAGAACAGAGCAAGGTAATTCATGCCCCTTTTGTGATGGGGATGTGGAAAACATTTTAAAAATCAGTTTCTGTGAGAATGTATTCAGAATTTTCTGTGTGCTCTTGGTAGGCCCCATACCAACTGGACTGCGTGCCTCTGGAGAGTGCAGCTTTGCATGAAATGCAAAGTGTCTGCAGGGCAGAGCCTGGCACTGGGATCTGCAGGCTAACCAATGAATTTCCTCCTGATTCGAAAGAGGCATTCCTGAAAACAACTCAAGCTTCATCAGAAGAATGCCCTGAAATGAGAGCTGAAGAGAGCAGGCTTCTACCCCCGTGCTCCCCGTGCAGCTGCTCAGGACTCTTCACCTCCGTGCCCGTCCCAGACCAGGGCAGCAGCACAGCGCTTGTGTCCAAGTGACTCCCACTCGGGCAGCGGTCGGAAAGCATAAGCTAAACCCGGGTGCTCTAAGTGCTGTGCCACATAGATCATCTAAGGCAATAATCCAACTTCAGAACACAGATGTCCTGTCTACTCCTCGCAGATTTATTTGTCTGCAGTCTGGCCCTTCAAGGCCTCTTTATCTTGTCATTGTTCCGAGCAATTTGCGTTGACTAGAGATTTTTCAAACGACTGTCTCGCTTTGTGCTGTTCACCCTCCCTTGCAATCTCTTTGTGACATCACAATGAAGCCCCTGATGTCATGTTTGATGTGAACATCTGAAGCAAATGAGATTTTCAGGGAATATAATTTGCATAGGGCCTTTTTTTTAAAATATTTTTTCTAAGCTAAGTGATTCTTTTAAATTTGCTTTTTTTATTAAGACAAAGTAGCTTTTCAGTTAATGGCCTGTAAGATCCCAGCAGGTCCTGGTTTAAGCCCTTGTTCAGTTTTCATTAGCAAAATAACTGAGTCAAAATAGTAAATCTTACTCTTAAGAGGGGAAATATCTTCATACTGTTATTAAGCTCTGTAGAGATGTTCCGGGGTGTCCTCAGATAGCCTCTGCATCCTCCTCTTGGATCCAGAGGTTCATCTCAACACACAAAAGGAGAGATCAGAAGTGGTTGTTGCTGAGAGCTCTGTATACAGTGAATGCAGAACAAAAAGTGCAATAAACCACACATAAAGTCTACGCGAATGGATGTGGCTCCTGCTTCACTGTATTTTCAGTGTAAGAAGGAATAGCAACATTTAAGTTTGGCAGGGGTGATTTTGCCCTCAGCTTTTGTTCAGGGGAATTGGAAAATAATCTAGACCAAGCTGTCATTTGGCTTTGGCCGGACCAAATCTCTCTGCCTCATCCAACCCCGTGGCTTTCAGAGGCAGACTGCAGAGTTTCCTGTCTTAGCTTTGCATGGGTGTGGCGAGCAGTGAAGGCACACATCCTGCTCAGGCTCTGCTGTTCAAGTAGCAGCACTCCGTTCCTGACCCCAGGGACTCACAGTGGTGTGCTTTCTCTGCAGGTCCTGGCAGAGCTCAAGGAATACGCTACTGAAGTGGACGTTGACTTCGTGCGCAAGGCTGTCCGAGCAATCGGGCGCTGTGCCATCAAGGTTGAGGCAAGTAGCTGAATCTGGAGGTTTTCTGTGATTCTCTGTCTTCAGAAACAACAGCGGGCTTTGCCATCTTGTTCCCACGTTATGCAAGGTTTCTTTGCTTCTGTGTTGGCAATCACAGAATTGCTCAGGTTGGAAAAGACCTTCAAGATCATCAAGTCCAACCTTAACCTAACCCTACTGCCCTAACTCTAACAACCCACCACTAAACCGTGTGCCCGAGCACCACATCCAAACGATTTTTGAACACATTCAGGGATGGTGACTCAACCACTTCCCTGGGCAGCCTGTTCTAGTGCTTTCTCTAAGGAAGTTTTTCCAGATATCCAACCTAAACTTGCCCTGGCGCAACAATCAAGTGACCAGTCGAATGGCCTGGATACATCACGCTCATGGGCAAAGCCTCAGCTGAGCAGCAGGACTCCTGAGCTCCAGTTGCATATCACGAGAGGGTGCTGTGCTCCTTGGCTTGCAGACAGAGCAAGGCAGCTAAATCATCCTCAATGGAACATTTCACTGCGCTGCCTTCAATGCAACACTGACCAGTTATCCATGATGACCTCCTTTAATAGCTCTGCCCTGAGCTTTTAAAGGGGGAGGAGAAGAGATTGTGCAGAAGAACTTAGTATTAAGAAATGTTTTGTGTCCCCCCCGTTTCATCTGAATAGAAAACACTTGCCTGGAATTAGAGAGATTTGGGGCACTTTGGTGTAATTTGCAGAGAATGACTCTACCTGCCTATCTGGTGTGAAGGGTCTGTGTAGTTTGTAGCTTCTTTGGGAGTGTGCTCTCTTTAGCCTACATGCTTATGCAAATAAGTTCCCAAGAACCATTGCACTTATCCAGAACAACAGCCTGAAATATCCTCTGCCAGTTGAACATCCACTAAAGTGTTCATAATAAAAGTGTTTTTTAGAGCTGTCCCCGTTAACTCCCCTGTAAGCAAATCCAGTGTGCCTGACAGGCTCAGAAAGCCTGTGAAGAGAGGGAAGACTTATGCTGTGCTGTTGGTACTTTTCAGTAAACTGATAACTGAGTGCAAAATGTCACATAAGTGGTCTAATTTCAGCTGAGCTCATTTAGCTTCTGCTAAAGTGTGTTCCCGTGGGCACTGCCTGACAGCAGATTTAAACGAAAACCTAATCATGCCTGGCTCAGGATAGTGTCAGTGCACAGGCTTCCCTTGTTTCAGCTGAACTCCTGCTAAGTCTGTGTAATGAGGACATCAACTTCTGTCCTTTAGAGAGAACTGACCACCCATGCAGCCTTCTCTCCTTCCCTCAGCAATTAAAGGCTGATCACTGCCACAGGCTTTCTTTTCAGTGTGTCCCAGCAGAGCAGGCGATCGCTGCCTCTAGTTCATGTCTGCCCGTCAAAATACCGGTGCGGTCCTTCCGCGCTGCCTGCAGGCGGGAGCTGTCTGGATGGAGCCACAGCAGTGCAGTAGAAAATGCTCTTGAGCTTGGAAGAGAGCCACTGAGAAGTGAGAAGAGGCTGGTGGCTGCCCTTTCTGTAGCAGTGCTTGCGCTGGGGAGTTTGCTTCAGTGTTCAGCAGGGACTTTCTCACTAGGATTTGGCCACCTCTGTCCACGTGAAAGCTGGTGCATTCCTGCAGTATCGGTGTTTTCAGGAGTTTCCTGCCATCAGCCCCTCCATTCCCATCCCTGAAACCATGACAGTCATATTCGATGTGCAAAGGACTAGCATCAGTGTCCCAGCAAATCTGCAGTGACCCTCTGGCTGTGTCGTCGTGTCTCTCAGTAAGTAGTGGTAGCCTTGACATTTGGCAGCGCTCCTCTGAAGACGCTGCTGCTGAAGGTGAGGTCTCCCTGCTCCTCTGACAAGAGACAGATTCAAAGAGGGCAAATACAGGCCAACTCATGACAGTGTTCTCATCTCCGGGTTAATCCCTGTCCCCCGTGCATCTCTGTTTACTAGAGGCTGTTTGCACTGGGAGTTGTGTCTAACGGGAGATCATCCTCTCAGCCATCACCCTCCGAGTTCCCGAGGCTTGGAAATCTGCTTTTTGACACAGGGCACAGCCAGGGGGAGCTGCTGATGAATGAGTATTCATGGGGATCCTTGGCTCCTACCTTTTCTCCAGTTGTCTCTCCTAGAAGAGCAAGGCAGTAACTAAATGAGGCTGCTGTGACGTGTGCCGTAGGGCCGGCGTGGTGCCCGCAGCAGAGGTGGTGCTGCTTTTGGAAGGGTAAGCAGGGTGGACAGCAAGGCTGCTGCTGGGTTTTGTCCAGGGTTCAGTAGCCGTGTTGGTTTGGGGGATGTCAGAACATCATCACTGTGCCGTGGGTAGACTGGCTGGGTCAGAGGCAGCTTGGGTATGTCTACAGCAAACTGGGGGGCAGCAAGACTTGACAGCAGGAGGTGAAGGCAGCTGGCTTGTCCATCAGTTTGCTCCACTGGCAGCACCAGGAGAAGTCATTTGAGGCTGTGATTGTAAGGAAACAAAGCACCATTCTTATGGGGAAAGGAAAGGAAGTGGATGCAGCAGAGCAAAGGAGAAGCAGGAGGAGCTGTGTTAGAGGGGGATTTGTTTCTCTTCCAGGAGATGCTGCCAGCAGTCCAGCTCTTGGAAATCACTGAGGCTGTGAGCATGGTGTGTGCTCCTTCAGTAATCTCATGGGCTTTTGTTTGGTTTGTACAGAAAAACAAAGCAGTTTTGATGTTGGTTGGTTGTCCTTCCTCACTCCAACCTGAGCTGTTCTGGTTTGGGCACTCTTTCATCAGTTGGCAGAGCACTGCAGTCTCCAGGGATGTCCACCTTCAAATAGCAATGTGTTTACAAGGGATGGGGTGAGCTGAGCTGTGTTTTGTTATAGGGAAGTTTTGTCAGAGGGACTGCTCTGCTGTGCATATGTGCTCACGTGACTGCTCACTTTCCAAGGGACTCTTGGGCTAAAAATCAATACTGCATATTTCAAAGTGAATGTTTTGCTCTTCCTGGGAAAATCATGCTTTGAAGTGTCTAAAGAAAAGAAAAATAAACCTTAATTTGCTTTTCCTTGAATTCTGCAGCTCTTAAAGCTTTGCTAGTTATAGACTCTCACAGGGCTGGGCTGCTTGTTGCAGACAGTGACTGATGCTGTACGTTCTGTAGAGCAGAGTTGGCTTAGGACAGATTTACTCCAAGTGCCCTTTAAGGTCACTTGTTAAAACATCTAGTGAAAGCTATTGGAAAACTGTTAAGAGATGCAACTGCAAGCTCTGAAGCATCTCTCTTGCAAGGACTTCTAATGGGGTTCCCACTGTGAGAACATCCCTCTGTGTAGAGCCAGTTCCATGGACAGTCTCCAAGAAATGGAAGAGTCTTCCAGGTCATAGGCCTCCAATTCCTTCTTGAGCAGGAGAAGAGATCAGAGTATGACATC
Organism: Todiramphus chloris collaris; assembly: GCA_025345505.1. Taxonomy (NCBI): domain Eukaryota; kingdom Metazoa; phylum Chordata; class Aves; order Coraciiformes; family Alcedinidae; genus Todiramphus; species Todiramphus chloris. The sequence continues at coordinate 61,214 of JANVCC010000195.1, forward strand.
GGGTCACCGTCCCTGGATGTGTTTAAAAGCCATATAGATGTAGTGCCTGGGGATGTGGTTAGTGCTGGACTTGGCAGAGTAGGGTTAGTGGTTGGACTCGATGGTCTTAAAGGTCTTTTCCAACCTTGATGGTTCTATGATTGTCAGGTTGCCATTTCACTGCCTCCACGGTGGCTCAGTCCCTGTAAGACCAGGCTAAGGTGGGAGAGGGATCATAAAAAATGTATGCTACCAGTCATATAACTGTATCTGATGCCTCTGCTCGCTGTGCTGCCAGTTACACTGGATTTCATTTGTTTGGCTGCGTTTCAGGGGAGACTCTTACGGCCTGTAGTGCCAGTTTGCAGAGAGAGCAAATGCTGGTTTATAGTGTCTCCCTTCTTGGCTGATGCCACCACGCAGCCCTGGCTCGGTGTGTGCCCGCGGACCGCGTTTGTGAGAGTTAGGAAAGCAAGAAATCCCCGGGAGGTTTCAGTCTCTGCTTGTCCCCAGTTCAGCTCTGCAAGTTCTGATGCTTGTGCTTGAGATCTTTTTTCCCATTCTCAAAAAACCTGATTCCTGTGGCTTAAATGTCATTTCATTCCTCCTCCTCCCGCTCTGGAAGCGAAGGGGACTGTTTGCTCACTTGAATTGAGAAACCCACCTACGTTGGTGTTGGTCGTGCCCTGCGCTGTTTGCCTGCAGCCTGAACGCCGCAGGAGCGCTGGGCTGAGCGCCGAGGCAGCGCGGTGAGCAGGCTGCTGCTCGCCTTCAGCACCAGCTGTGGGATGAGGCTTCGTGTGTGCTCTGCTGACAGCCTCACCCGGCACGTTTGCTGTCCCCTGTGAGGCTCTCCGGTGCTGGAGTTGGTTGTTCCCGTGGTGTCTGCCTCGCCGTGCTCCTGGGGAATAGACCTCCCGGAATTATTTGCCTCGTAACTCCAGTTGTGGCTCCTGGAGCGTGCCGGTGTCCAGTCCTTGTTACCTTACAGCACCCATGGCTGGGAATTTGGAACTGATTCATGTGAAAGCTGTACTGGCAGGAGTTGGATTTCCATCTAGGGCTCTATCTTCACATGTTGCTGTTGTTGCTGTTGTTAGTGACCTCACCCCAAATACGCTGAACCTCTCGCTGGTGTGAGCCGCTTTGTGCTGCTGTTCTTGCAGTGTGATTGACAGCATGGTTTTCTCCTTCCTTCTAGCTTCCCGAGACACCTTTCAGCAGTCCCAGTCAAAACTCTTCCAGCTTGAGGCAAGTCCATGAGAGCTCATTCAGTGGCCTGTTTTAACTTCCAGACAGCAAGAGGCTGATATAAGTAGCAGTGCAGGTCTCTTGTGTGGTGAGCCAACCATTACTTTTGCAGGAGCTGGTGTCAGCTGGCATCTCCCCTGGAATACAAAGCACTTGTAATCCTGTAGGTTTTTCCTGGACATGCATATTGAGTTGGTAGCAGTTTTCCTTCTGTTTTCACCCTCTGGACCTATTCTCATATATACATGCCTGTTCCTCAGCGTGGGCTGGGAAGGAGTGTTCCTTCAGCTTGTTTTAATTGCACCATTCTGTTCTTCTCTAGCAATCCGCAGAGCGCTGCGTCAGCACGCTGCTGGACCTCATCCAGACCAAGGTGAACTATGTGGTCCAGGAGGCCATCGTTGTCATCAGAGACATCTTCCGCAAGTACCCCAACAAGTACGTGAGAGCAGCGTGAGGGTTTGGAAGCTCTTGGCTGCAAGTGCCAGCACAGAGCAATGTAAAACTCCCTCAGCGCAGCTCAGCAGGGCTCTGAAACAAAGCTGGCTGCTTTTCTGAAAAGCGGTGTCCGTTCTGATTCCAGCTCCTAGGAGGGTGGGATTCAGATGCTGGCTCTAGATGACGTGTCAGCCTCACATGTTATTAGTTTGAATTAAAAGCTTTTTCTTCCCCACTGCTCCGTATAAACCTTAATCAAAGGCTAGTAAAGCTCTTTTGCAGAATGTCAGAAGGAAAATTTGACCAAATTTACAACACCAGGCTTCTGGTTTTGCTCATCTCTTCTAGAAGGCTTATGTAAAAGGCCATGAAAGTTCATGCCTTTCGTGACCAGAGATCCCAGTTAGATTGCACTGAACAAAGTGCTGCTGGCTTTTCTCAACGAGCCTTCTCTGGCATGGACAGTACTCAGCTGCTTTTAAGATGTTTCTGCAAGAAGGTTGTCTCTTCAGCTACAGAAAAGCAGCAGTGCCTTTCAGCAGAGACTTCATGGTCACCTAGGAAGTAATATGGGACATCTGCAGGTCTCCCTGGCAGTTTCTGCTGTCAGTTAGAAGACAGATTGCCTGTTTTTACAGGGATACCCAGGCATGGGAATGGGGGAAGCTAATTAATTAGTGTGGGGTATTGTCTGTTTTACAGCAAAGCCTTTGGGGAAGAGTAATACCCAGTTTAGAGTTACCAGCCTGAAGATGCTGGTGAGGCTGCAAGATCTGATACAGACTCATGGCTTGACCTGTTGGATCAAACGTTCTCTTTGGCTAAACAGAGAGGGAGGCAGCTTTTTCTTGAATTCCACATCTGGGTGGTCTTGCTGATTAATGACTCTGCAAAGCTCTCGACAAGCCTGTGAGATCTTAGTGCTCAGCTTGGAAAGAGAAAAAGTCTAGGAATCTCTTCTGTAGTTGAGTGACGATGCTGCTCATTGTGTAGAAATGCAAACCATTGTAATGCAGTGCAGGACTCCCTGCAGAATGATGTGGGCAGAGATGCTGTAACAGTTCAGCCCAGTAACCCACCTGTGCTCTGACAAATCAGGTATGAAAGCATCATTGCCACTCTGTGTGAGAACCTGGATTCCTTGGACGAGCCAGATGCCAGAGCTGCCATGATCTGGATAGTGGGTGAATACGCAGAAAGAATTGACAACGCAGATGAGCTGCTGGAGAGCTTTTTGGAGGGCTTCCATGATGAGAGTACTCAGGTAAAATTGTGTTGTGCGTCTTGACTGTGGTGTTTCGTGCAGTGTCTGTGTGGGATGGGTGGTAAGTATTATTGCAGTGCTCAGAAAATACCTCCCAATGAAAACTTCAATATTTGGCTAAAATAAAACTCTTGGGAATCAGTAGACTTGCTCTGTTGTCTGTGTATCCCAGGCTTCTCAGCAGGATAAGATGGAACAGGAGGTGTTTCTAGATGTTGTGTGCTTGGGGAGTAGCCCTGCTAGGGACCAGAACACAGAGAACAGTGAGGAGGTGCACAGAAGTACGATACAAATCTGTGTGCTGATCGGGGACATGTTTGCAAGTGTGTTTTACAGCAGGCAAGAGTCTTGAGTCTCACTGCAAAGAAAAGTGTAATGCTGTTCCAAAGCACAGGACTCGAGTTTCGTATCGGCTGAGACACCCTTGCTGAAGCACGGATGGATTTTCTCATCTCTACTGCATGTCTTTCTCTTAGGTGCAGCTCACCCTACTGACTGCTATAGTGAAGCTGTTCTTAAAAAAACCTTCTGAGACTCAGGAGCTGGTTCAGCAGGTCCTCAGCCTGGCCACACAGGTAAGCCAAGCTACCCAGTGAACCAGAGCCCTGCAGACACTGCGTTGGCCTGCTCTGTGGTCTCTCCCATCTGCCAGACCAGTCAGCTGTGCAGTAGATGGGATTCAAGTGTGCTCTCTCCTCACAAAGAGCCTCTGTCGAAGAGCTGCTCTGTGCCTGCTACCATGCCATCTGGCATCTGCATTCTCCTCTGCTCTTGCTTCATCCCGATTCCTTCCAGTTCCCCCACCAAATGAAACGTTAGGGACAGGGTGGAGTTATGAAGAAATCAAAATGCTTTCTCCTTGAAGATGGCTTGCAGTTAAAACATCTGGAGCTATGGCAGAGGGACTGGGGCCTGGCAAGGACTCTGGTCTGTGAACAGCAAAGCTTAAGCAGTGGGAAAGAACAGACTGAGGTTTGTGGGTTTTTTCCTTTGTACTTGGATGCTGTCAACCAATGTGGCAGCTTTGCTGGAAGCTGTAACAGTGATTAAGATCCCAGATCCATTATATATGAGGTGCTGAGTTATGAGCTCAGATCACTGCAGGTGGGACTGGGCTTGAGCTGGCAGCCAGAAGTGCTGTAGTTCTGGAGAACAGAAATGGAGGTGTCCTGGTGGCAGGAGAGGGTAAGACCTCAGCTGATCCTCCTACGCTCCTGGGCTGTGATGACTGGGGTAAATGTGTGATGGTGTAGTCCAAAAAGAGCAGCTCCTCTCCAGACCTGCTGTGTCAAGTGATGAAAAGAGTCTCCCAGCCGTTCTGAATGGGCTGTGACTGGTTCTGAGCAGGCAACCTGGAGTCAATCATCAGCTGGCCTCTTTGGTTCTCTTCACTGCAAGAAGTGATAGCTGTGTACTTACTAGTACTTGAAACTTCTACTCATCCCTTTGGGGGTGTTGCATTGCTCAGTGCCAAGACATCTGGGGCCTGCTTCTGAACCTGCTGTCAGGCAGGATCTCGGCTCCCCTTCCCAGAGGGTGGGCCGAGGGCATGCTGTCGTGTTTATCTAAGCCAACAGAAGAAAGGTACTAAGTGTTAAAACCCACTGAGCTGAGTCACAAAACACTTAATGGCACCCTAGGAATATAATAGGCGTCTGTTTTTTCTGTTTGTCACAAATGTTGATTCAGTCTGGCTTCTTGTGTTTTAGATGAATAATAAGTCAACGTAGGATAACTGGCTGTAAAACACTAAAAAGCCTTATGCTTCAAGGGCTGATTCCTAGGTAGAGATACTGGTTTCCACTCGAGTGGGAGAGTAATTACACATGTGTTTCTTCCCCCAGCTTAGGTATTGTTGCACTTTGAGTGTCTCTTAGGCTGTATCTCTGCAGCAGACTGCAGGTGTGATTGTCACAGGAGCCAGCTTAATCCAGCCAACACTGGTAAAAATAGCAGTGAAGCAGTTGGGGCTGGGAGGGACACAGAGGTGTAGCAGGGATCAAGGTCCCTGACAAGCCCCTAAGTCAGTGGATGGCCCAGAGCCTCTACATCTTCAGTGCTGTCTCTGGCATGGGTGGGTAGATAAGCTAGTGTGGGTTGGTTGGTGTGCATGCAGACCCTGGGGAGCAGGGAGAACTGTGGAAAGGGAAGATCTGAGCCTTGTGTTCCACTACACTTACTAAAGTTTTATGTCTGTTTGGCCGTGGGAAGAAACAGTCAGTGGTGAATCTGTATGTGCCTGCAAGGAGCATGTGGTTTTTCATGCCTGCCCTTGCAGAAGCGCTGCCTGATCTTGAGCTGCCTGCTGCAGGCAGAATGCAAAGAGTCTTGTAGGCATTAAGAACAAAGAGTGTAAAGACTCCAACTCCACCATCAAACTGAAAAACAGTACTGCAGAGAAATCTTATCAGTTGACCCAGACGTTGTTTCTCGGTCCTTATGAGCAAAACCAGCTCAGCGTGCCCAGTCTCATTACAAACAGAGATTTTGCTCTCTGCTGGGAATGTCTGGAGACAGACGACAGGGAGGCAGGTTCTAGCAGGTCAGCAGCAGCGTGAATGAGATCACAGAAGAGGAAAAGCAATGTCAAGGAGGCAGGCTAATGATGTGTACAGTATGTTGCCAGAATTTTAGAGGGAAGAGTCCCTCAGAAATATTTACCCTGTTATCTTGCTGACATGGGGATTTAAAAATCCCAGCTCTTGTTTCCATGATGGGTTCAAACGTGTTGCACTACAGCATAAAACCAGACCACCTCCCTCTGCCTCCAACATTAGCCACAAACGATCACCACTCACTTTGCTCTGGGCAGAGCTGTTTGAAAAAGGAGAGAAATAATTAGCACTTCATGCAGAGGCAGAAGTATCAGCAGTAAAACAGGAGTGTTATTGGCAGCTGGAGAACTGATGGAGTATCCTCACTGTGTGTCATTAGCATCTTCCCATACTTTGTTAGATAGCTAAAAGGTGGGACAAATAAAGATCTCTATCAGTGTGAAGAACATGGCTCAGTAGCAGCTATCCTGTAGCTCTGCAGCATCTTTCTGTCCAGCAGTGCCCTCGGGTAAGTTGTGTATTTCCAGGACTCTCGGATCATTCTGTTACAACAGGCAGCATTGCATGTCTGCTCTCACTGCGTGGCAGAGTCATTTGGACTCATGTTCTTTATTCCTACAGCCCCTTGGAGCTCTCCTAATACTGTTATGTCAAGCAGCCGGGGAGTTTGGAGAGCAGTCTCTGCTCTGGGGGTTGGGCAATGACAGGGTGTAAATCCTGGGGGCTTTGCTCCCTGACCAGCTGAGCAGGAAGCTGGGTGTTAATACTTTGGTTCTCATTTTGAATGTTGGGGTGTTTGTCACAGCAGGCAGCTGGTAACAGCATCCTGAAATTGGTGACTGTGGCTGCTGGGTGGTTGGTGGGTTTGGGGTTTGGTTTTTTCTTTTTGATCCAGCAGAATCAGTGCTAGAAAAATGAAGTGATTACAGATGTTAGTCCACTTCAAACCCCTGCCTGAGCTATTGCTTTGTCTCAGGATTCTGACAACCCAGACCTGCGGGATCGTGGCTACATCTACTGGCGCCTTCTTTCCACGGACCCAGTGACTGCCAAAGAAGTGGTCCTGTCGGAAAAGCCGCTCATTTCTGAGGAGACCGATCTGATTGAGCCGACTCTGCTGGACGAGTTGATCTGCCACATTGGCTCCCTGGCTTCTGTGTACCACAAACCACCCAATGCTTTTGTGGAGGGGAGCCACGGGATCCACCGCAAGCACCTGCCGATTCACCACGGAAGGTAAGCTGAGGCAACCGCAGTGATCGTGGGCAGAACTGGGTTTCTTCTTTCTAGCAGACGGGCCAAAAGATGCACAGAGTTTTTTATAATGCTCTAGTGGAGTTTTTTATCAATTGTGCAGGGGCTTGCAGGCCATTCAAGGAGCCATTTCACTGTAGAATTTAACTCTGGGTGTGTAGTTTGAGTTCCTGGGTTGGAAGCCAGAGGAAGTATCAAAGCCCTTGTGTGAGGAGAAGCTGTAATGTTCTTCGAGAAGGCCCTGGCTGTAAGCCTTCTTAACAGGAGAGCTTGAATACAAAAGCAGAAGCTTTGGGTAACTGGTGCAAGGGCGTGCCTTCTGGAGGACGACTGGTAAAAACAAGCATCTTTCAGGATGCACTTCTTGATTTTTGTAAGAGCTTTTACTTCAGCAACAGCACCTCATTACAAGCTTCACTTGGGCAGAATAACACCAGTTTCCAGGAACAGGAAAGTATGGGGATCCTTTGCTGTTGGAATATGAAATGGGGAAGGATTGGTAAAATTACCTTTCTCGCTTGGAGACTATAGAGCAAAGGGAATGTAAAAGCCATCTAAGCCCCATCACTGAAAACTGTTTGGGCTTAAAAGAAGATGGCCAGACTGATAATGGTTCTGTCTAACCTTTGGAGAGTGGAGGGGGAAAATGCTTTGGCTTATTATCTGGAGCTTTAAAGCTTCTGTGTGATCACCGTCCGGGCAGTGGGATGGCTCTGCAAGAGCAGGTACAGTAGCCCGGGGCCTGTTCCCATGGTTCCTCATTCAGGTGAGCTCTTTGCACTAATGGTATTAATTACAAAAGTAAGTGTGCTTTACAGCAGAAGGCAGAGTATCCAGGCTTATCTCTTAATAATATTCCCAAAGTGACATTTGGAGTGCTATTTTTTGCTGTTGCACAGATAAATCGGTGTGTGATGCTGCTTCTTTTCTATTTTCTGACACTTATTTTCTGCTATTCTTAGCAACTAAAGCTATTTCTGCAATCACTAGCTTTGGGAAGCTGAGCTGCTTTCTCCCTGCCTATGAAATCAATTCTGTCTGCGTTGACCCAGGACCAGCAAGCACCAGTCTACCAGTCAGAAGAAAAGCAGTGGCTGCTTTCCACATCTACCTCTCCTAGTCAAAGATTTGCCTCGCCAGCAAAATGAGCTGGGATGGTGATGGCTTTGTGTCACCAGCCTCACTGTATGCTGTTGTATCAGGTCACTACAGAAGCTAATGGTCTAGCGGGGTTTTAGTCAGCTCAAGGAATTCAGCTTTTGCAAGGAGTGGTCTTTTTTTCCTAGCCCCCTGTGTGCACTGTGTACGTGGCTGGACTCCCGTAGCTCGTGCTCAGGCTGCTGACCTCAAGTCTTTTCTGACTGTAGCATCCCTGTCCAGTTCCCTGTGGTGGTTACCACTAAATCATCCCTTGCTTCAACAGAAAACCTCCAGGCCTCAGTCAGTGGTGGCAAGCTGCAGAAGCCAGAGCTGGGAGAAGGTCTGAAGTGTGCGCAGCAGAGCTCGTCGCACACTGCTCTGCTGCTCCAGCCTACTTAGGAGATTAAAAACACGAGGAGTGTTACTCAGTGGCACACCAGGCTCCTCCAATGTGAGCTCACCTCATAAAGAGGCCCTGTTATTGTGGTTTGCTGCTTTCCTGTTAGCAAACACAGTAAAACCTTACAAGCTGATGCCAGGGCCTCCTTGCACCGCGTCACAGCGTACCAGGCTGCTGCTGCCAGCCATGAGCATTACAGTGAGCAGCTCCACAGAAGCACTCTTGTGGGGAGCCTGTATTTGTGCATCCAGGGTGATTTTACTGGCTACTACGAGATTGGTTTGTCTCTTTCTGGCGCTGAATGTGCGTGAGAAGATACATGAAAACCTGTTAGTTCAAGGCAAGTTACGGGTGCCCAGTGAAAGATAACCTCCTCACCTAGCTGGCTGGAGCTATCTTTGTTACTTCTGCGCTACGATAATGGCCATTCCAGTGACTGAGCTGTCTGCTGGACTGAGTTTTTCCTTCAGGTGCATGCTGACATAGAGCTGGAAGTGTGGAGGTGCCCACAAAGAATGTGGCTTGAGTCAAGACAGCATTGCCTTGAGTAGATGGACAGAAGTGGCTGGATGAGTGTCCCTTTCCTGGGTGTAAACCTAGGAGGAGTCAGTTATGGTTGGCAAAATACACTACATTGCGTTTTGACTGGTTTCATTTTCATTCAGAGCAGTGTAGGACAGGTTCCTTTCAGCCTCAGCTGATGGGAGGACCCAGCGATCGGCTCACAGATGGTGAGCTGTTCCTGCCTCTTCAATGAGCCCCAGTGTTAGAGAGTGGCAGATGAATCCTAAAGGTGGGGGAGAAAGCTCCCGATTGCTTGGCAGTGTTTCCTCAAGTGGTGGCTCCCACCACCCTGCTCAGCTATAGTGCAGCTGGGACATTTGGGGAGACATTTACTGGGCTCCAGGGAGAGGAGGAGTCTGGTTAGACTGGGGCAGGAGTTTCCATTCCCACCCAGGTGGCTGCAGGAAGTTTTTGGTTCCAATTCAGGCTGTGCCTTCCTTGTGACACCCAACATCTGGGAACTGCTGGAGGCTGAACTGGGAGGAGAGCCAAATGTCCAACTCAGGTGGGCAAACCCAGCTGCTAGCCACTGCCCAAGACTGTAAAGGAGAGGGCTTATAGCAAGTCTTTTTACCCTTCTTAACCCAGATATTCTTTATTCAGTTTTTTTCTCAAAGAAAATGCAGAGTTGTTTATACAGTTTTCTTTAAGGAGGCCCATTCTTTACAGGAAGAAAAAGGTTTGGTGATTGATTATTTATTGGGTTTTTTATATACATATATATTTGATTTTTTTTGTACAAACTGACTTAGCTTTGTCCTTTCCTAATTTCTCTTTGCCCTTTGGGGCAGCTGTACTTACCCAAGGCCTTGAAGGATTGCTTTATCTCCATCAGCAGAGGGATGAGTAAGTGTTGAAGAGGTGTAGCGTTGAAGGGATTTTATACTGGGAACGAACCCAGTGTGCGCACTGGCTTGCGAGGAGCCTCTGCTCACACAGGCTGTTCTCAGGTTGGGGGTGGGGCTGGATCATGGTAACCACTTCCTCTTCAAAAATATTTCCCTTAGCTCTTCAGAGTACGCAGAAGTCTTGCTGCTGAAGGCAGAAGCAGGAAGGACACTGATATTAGTGCTATGAGGGTCTAAAGCTTTTAATGCAAAGAAGCTTTCAAGGCTTTCTGTCTCTGCCTGGTAACTAATTCATTCCGCAGCCGTAAGCTACATCGCTCCCTCTTGGCAGTGGAGTTGGGAGCTGCTTGCAGTCTGTTGCTGAAGCTTCCCCTCAATCACCAGATGGGGGTAAGGGAGAGGATTGTGGCTGCTGAGAATCGGGAGCTGCTGTCCCGGGGCGAGGGCCGTGCTGTTCAGCACCTTGGCAGGATGCGAATCCCCACGGCGCTCGTGGCAGTCACCTCCTGGCTGCACCTGCACTACCAGAAGCTGGAAATCATTTTGTCAGTCACTGCTGGCAACAGGACACAGAATAGATGTTATCTAAACTATTAGTGTCTTTGGGTATAAAGAATAAATACATTGCAGTGTGATCTCCAGGAGCTAGTCAGGTTTTTTACCCATTGTAAGATTCAGTGGCAAGTGAATATGAAAAGTAGCCAGACTGCATATGATGTGAAACTTTGGAAGCTGTATAATGAGCATTTCTAGACTAGTAATTAGCATGCCTGCTAACTCAGAGAAATGGAAGTTATTGATAGAAGGAAGGAATCAATTTTAGATTGAGGTCTTTAATTAGAGAAGAGTTGTGGAGCTTGGTGCTAGTCAGTAGAAGGTGGTTAATCCAGATCTGTGAGGCCTGGTTGAGTTTACAGTGATTAGAGTGAGAGCTCAAGGGTCTTATCAGTATTAAATTGCTGAGGAAATCTGTATTTTTTTTTTTTATCCCCCAGCCCAAGTTTAGGTGTAGCTCTCCAGGCTCAGTGGGCTGAAAATCATCTCTACAAGTTTCTTCTGAGCTGGGTAATAATTATTTCCAGTGCTGTAGTCCATGTAGTACTCACAGCTCACTGTTTTGGAGGGGTCTGTGATTCTCAGGGGGGCAGATTTCACACCTTGAAGAAATGCCCCTTTCTGAATTGAAAACCATGCACAGCACACAGAAAGTCTTGGTGCTCAAACCGTGCGCTGAAGGACCATGTGCCGTGGCACGCTGCCTTGTACGTGGCAGTGGACAAATCCGCTGCTGGGATGAGCTTTTAAATGACTTCTGCTCTTGAGCCACCTCTTGCTGTGTTTCCCTAGGGTGGGAATCTGAAGCTGGAGACCAAAGGTGACTAATGTTTCTTTCTGCTGCTTCTTGTTCCTCCCACCCACAGCACTGACGCAGGCGATAGCCCCGTGGGCACAACGGCCACTACAAACCTGGAGCAGCCGCAGGTCATTCCATCGCAGGGAGACCTTCTGGGTGACCTTCTCAACCTGGACCTGGGACCCCCAGTCAATGTTCCCCAAGTGTCCTCCATGCAGATGGGTGCTGTGGACCTCCTGGGAGGAGGGCTAGACAGCTTGGTAAGCAGCATCCTCCTTAGCTTCAGCTGATGTGAAATAATTGGAGCTGTGCTTATCTCTGCAAAGCCTTGATCATTTGTGCTTGTCATGCTTGGATCACTGAGCTCCCAGTGCTGAGCCCTAAAACTCCAAGAGGATTTAACCAGTGCTATTGTACTAACTTTCCACAGGTTTTTCCTGCCACAAAGCAACCGTTGCTGCATGCTGTAGAATCCCCGTGGCCAGCGGATGTATTTGTTCCGTGCTCTTTCTGTCTGTAAAAGAAAACCAAAGAGTTGTTTTAAAGATGTAAAGTGTTCCACTGCTTTGTAATTGATTCGGGCTCCCTTTGAAGAAGGCCTTTGTTCCAACTAGTTCCCAACCCTACCATATTCCAGTGCAAACTGTCAGGGCTGCAGGCTCTGGCCCCGTATCATCTCATTTGTGTATTCTCTGGTTTAATATCCGTGACATTTTAATTGCAGTTAGGTCAAGAGAGAAGCACTCTACATAGTCCTCCCTGTGCCAGAGCTGCTCATGAGGAGGTTTTCTAGTCCTAACAGGGTTGGGCTCTAGAGCACGAGTAACCACACATTGCCTGTGCTCTGTGGTGTGAGCAGGGCAGGAGCTGCACTGAGAGAATCTCTTCCCAAGGAGGCCGTGGCAGGGGAGACCTCGATGCTGCGGTCGTAACTGGTGGCATTGGGAAGTGATGGATGTAGTGAGCAGCCTGGAGTGGTTCCTGTGGGGTGGAGCACAGCACAGGCCCCTAACCCCCGGGGGACTTGCCTACAGGAGTAAGCAGCAGGTTAGGCATGTTGCCCCGTTCGACCCCAGGCAGAGCCAGCCTGGCTTGCAGCGAGCTGGGCTGGAGCCTCTGTGCCTGCTTTAGCTGCTCTTTCAGCTCTGAGTCAAGCTCTGAATAATTGAGGTGGGAGGCAGCTGGGTGGACCCCAATGCAACAAATCCTTATTTGTCAAATATATACATATTTTTTTAAGATGCCATAATCTTATTAAAGCAGATACTAAACACATTTCCAGCTCCAGTGCTTGGTGAGCTAATGAACTGGAAACAACCTAAGCCTTGATGGCATTTACATTCACAGAGGTCAGATGTGCTTTAGCCTCTGTGCCATCTAAACAGCAGTTTGCTTATTTAGCAGGGACACTGCTTTTATGCTGGGGAGATGAGGGATTAGGGAAATGGCTTAAACTGGAGTTGCTGGGAAAGCAGACAGCCCAGACAGTGACCTTTGCAGCCTTTCCCATGCATTGCAAGACATGCCCCTGAGAAACTGGAATTTTTAATTCTTTTAGGGCACTGCAGAAACTGCTGCTGTCTGTGGCAGCACAAAATGGTTAGGCGTTTAGTTCCTCTGCCTTTCCTGTCTTCCAGGCCACTTTAATAACCCTTTGTTACTCATTAGTGTCAGAGACAAATAAATGGGCACGACAGGAGGAGTGAATCTTGGCTTTAGGAAGAGTTGTCTCGCAGTTGGCATTAATGGGCTTAATTTAATTTCCAGTTTGGGCAGTGGAGCTGTTAGTTGAGATGGGACCAGACTTTTGCTTAGTATTTTTCTAAAGCCTTGAGTAAATCCATGGGGCTGTGGAGTGTGATCTAACAAAGAGGGCATGTGTGGGTGGGAGTAGCTGTGTGGGCAGCATTGTCTCAGCTGAGTTACTCGTTGGGGTGAGCACTAAAAAAATAATATCTGAATGGTGGCACTGGGTTGGGCTTTTTCCCCTGGAATGCTTTCTGTTGAAGTGCTGTTACATCACATGTCCTGTCTTCTCCTGATCCCTCACAGGTGGAAGTGAATCTTTTCCTGGTATTTCTGTGTTTCTCTGGCTTTTCCTTCTCTAATAAGCCTAATTAGCATGTGAGTGAATGGGATCTATGCCTCTGTTTATTACTGTAGGCATGTGTTTAACAAGTACCAAGCTGAGTTAACCCTACCCTGGTATTAGCTGAATTGCCAGGCAGTGCCTCTCGGCTGCGTGGCTGGCGCAGGGGATCCCCGCTTGGAGCTGGGGCCGATCTCAGCCCGCCTGCAGTGGGTTGTGCAGTGCCAAAACCAGTCTGTCTCACTGCAGATACCCACTGGCCTGCTGCCTGTGTGGTGAGGGTCCCAGGGTGCCCTCTGGAAGGGCTGAGCTCTTCACCCTTCACCAGAGATCAACACCAGCTGGGAGCCGGGGGTGGTGGTCACTTGTGCTGCTCACACAGTGGTGTTGGAAACCGAAATACAACCTCCCTCTGTCCTTCTCAGTGTATCAGTCAGTGTTCTGTCAGTGTGACCCCTTCCTCTGTCTCTCCCTTACACTTTCTATATGTTATATTGCTGTCCGATTTGGTTCACTTAGAAGTTTCCCTCTCCCTTACTCCTGAAGTCTTCTTTAATGCATTTCTGCCCCTGCTTTGTTGGGAAGACCAAGGCTCCCTGGCTCTGGCGTGGAGCGGTGTGAGCAGATCTGCTCTCCTCCAGCCAGGCAGAGTTTGTTTCACTTGGGGCCCTTGTGCTGCCCCGTTGGGCTGTGAGTGCCGTGCAGCTCTCTGCCTCTGTGTGCTGCTTTGCTCAGTCTCTCCCCATCCCTCCTGTTGTTGCAGGAGTACTGGAACCAAGCGTGGGCAGGGGCTGGTCTAAGGATGGAGAGAATATGTGTTTTCCCAAGAGGAATCTCTCTAGTGTTTTTCTTTTTTAAGGCTCCCAGTGATGGAGTTTGTACCACCCCTGCTGTTGATCCCTAGCAGATCCCTTTTGGATCTCAGTTATCCTGAGAGGAGACAGAGGAATGTGAGAGATGTCACACATGCCCTGCGTTGTGCCTCTTTCTCAGCCTGAACAGGGCTGTAAGAGTAGAGCAACCTCAATCCCCATTACCCTTTTCCAAGCAACTGTTTGATATGTAAAATGGCCTGAATAAGCCTCTCTGTTAGGGTAGAAGGAAATGGTCTGGGATGTGCTTGAGTTGACACATGAAATCATGGTCTGTTGCTGTGGTGGTGAGATTACGTCAGTACTGTGAGTGTCTCAAAGGCAGCTGAAGGTCTGGAAGAGGCTGCTGGCAGGATCTCAGCCACTTTGTCACATCCACTCAGTGCTGATTCCCCCGGATACTTGTTGCAGCATTTGTGTATTTGATTCACCTCTTTTTCTTTGGTGGGGGTGTCTGGCTTCGGAACGGTGCTTTTGCAGTGAAAGCCCCAACAGGACTAACCCAGAAGGATCAGCAGCAGCATTAACTTCCCTGGCAAATGGCATTCTGTATTTCCATTTCTTTAACCATGGGGTGTTTTTTCTTCCAGGCATTTAAATAGAGACTGCATGGTGTAAAACTGAATAAATGCTAAATTAATATTGTTCGCTTGAGCTTTCCTCAGCATTGCTAGATATTTATCCCCATGACCAGCGAGTCTCCTGCTGCTCCATAGGTTAATTTCTTTAGTGAGTAACTCTTATTTTTATCTCCATAGTGTGTCCTGTAATTGGTATGAAATGGAACGTGCGTATTATGTGTGCACAGATGCTGAGCATGTGTTAACAAATAATAATAATAATAAAAAAAAGGGCCTTTAGTACAAGAACAAGATATGCTTTCTTGTGACCAGAGCAGACTCAGCTCTGTGACTTACAGCCAGCTGTTTGCTGGTGAGCAGAGCCAGCACTCATTCTGCTCTGGGATCTGCCCCTCTTTGCCACCCTGGGCTGGTTTTCTCCCCTTTGCTTTCTTTACTGTAAAATGGTGACCAAGCTGTTGCAAAACTCTGGGAGATCTTCAGCTCCAGTGTGAAGTAGTGATACCAGTCGCTAACGTGGGAGAAGCAAAACTTGCTCCATCAGCAGATTGCTGGCTGTGTTGCTGTGCGCGCTGAGAGCTGGAGTTTGGTGCTTTGTCCCCGCAGAGCCAGCTCTTGGTGGCTGAACGTCGTGCAGATGCTAGATTGCTGGCTGGCTGGGGTTTACTGGTGATGCAGCACTCTGCAGGATGTCTGTCCGTGCCGTAACGAGCCGGGGCCGTTCTGCCTCCTAAACCTCCCCGTGTGCTCCTTTCCTCCCCAGAGCCATCGGGCAGGATCGCCCCGCGGAGCCGGGCACGCTGCGCGGTCGCGGGGAGCGGGGCAGGGTGGCCGGGAGCCAAGGAGGCTGGTTTGGAGCCTGGGGGCAGAGCTGTAAATCCCTAGGAATGGACAGGCTTGGATTGTCTGTTATGTAAGGATTTTATTTAATACTCTGGCTGCTCATCTACAAGAATATTATTGATTTAAGGCTGGCAGCTGGTCAGACTGATGTATGTCCTGAATTGTAAAGCTGGCCGATAAAATCTGGCTCTGCAGAGTGTTCTGTAATACCTGGAGTGGTTTGGGCTGTTCCAGGGGATCTGTGCCCCTCATAGTCAGGTTGGATATTGGGGGGGGTGTGTGTGTCTCTCACCTCAGGGGTCTCTTCTGCGTGGTTCAGGGCTGTGTCCCACCACCGTGCCCACGCTGAAGTGTGACAGCGGGCTGGACCTCAGCACCAGCTCACCTTCTCCCACGGGGTGTCCTGGGCTGTGGGCACATCCTGGGAAGAAATGCCTGCTCCAGCACTCCCCAGTGCCTGTCTGAGCCAACAGGCTGGTGAGCAGGGACTGCTGGTGTCGCTCCCTCCCTGCCTGACTGCTTTAAGTGGAGAGTTCAAACTCTGGCCTTAGTGGACAGCACCCTGCTTGCTGAGGATGATGAGGGACTCACCAACACTTTATATAAAAAAAAATCCCCTTCAAGTAAGTTATTTCATGTACTCAGAGTAGGAAGCCTCACGTAGTTATGGGAAGCCCAAAAGTGATCTCCAGTCTGCTCTGGGTGCCAGATTCCTCTCCTGGCCCTGCGAGTGACTTGCTGTGGATGGTCAGAGGAAAGTTCCTTCACTTACCTTTCCCTTGAACTACACTGCGAGTATCTGTGCTTGGTCAGCCCCAGCACCCAGGGGATGGATTGCTTCCCCAGGATGCTCCTCCAGCCTCTGACTAGGAGCTGAGCCTCTCCTTTCATTGGGGTTGTTCTGGTTGAGGAGCTACAGAGGACCTCTGTTAGGACAAGGGGGGTGTGTCCATCACTGGAGCAGTGCTCATATGGAAGAGGAGCTCTTCTGATGGGTGTCTCATTCATGGCTGATTTAAAGCTGTTGTAGGACTGCTGGAGATTTGTAGAGCTGCTTTTTTTCACTTGAGAAAATGAAAATGGTTAGTGCTTAGCTTCTTGAATGAGGGAAGTCATTCAGGGAGGTAACGCATTAGCTGTAAGTGCTGCTGAAACTGGTGACTGTGGTATTGGCAGCATGACTTCTCCTGCACCACCTTTGACGCAGCTGTCCTTGGTTTGGCCAGTAGCCCTTCTGCTCTGCAAGCCTGGCTTGGAATTATGAAAACAGACACATAAAATAGGCAGCAAACGAGGTATGGAAAATGCCTCTGTGTGAACAACAGCGGAGTCAGTAATGAGATCTCCACAGCCCATCAGGGGGTCAGAAGATGCAAATGCATGATCTGTCCTGCAGTTAAGATGTCCCTGACAGGATTAGCCTAGATCAAGGGGCCTGCTAGCAACTGTGCTCTCAGCATCTCCATCAGCCCCATCACCTGATTCGTGTTGGGTAAATGCCTTCTGTTCCTTGCTGCCGTGTCCCTGAGCGCACGCTGTCAGCCAGCTCCTTGAGCTGTCATGCTTCACTCCTGGTTCGGGCTGCGATGGAGGGAGGAGGCAGAACTGCTCCCCGCTAACCTGTGAGTTACGGCTCCGTGAAGCGCGTAGCTGCGCTGGCAGCCCGGGCTGTGCTGGGGACTCAGGCGAAGCAGCTGCTGAGCAGTGGCTGTTGCAGCCCCTGGCCCTGACTCCACCCTCTCGGGTAGGTTTTTGGAGCTCCGAATGCCTCACGTCATGTTGCAGAAGTGATTGTAACCCCTCTGGATCACAGGAACACTTCAGCAGAGCCACTTCATTACAAGCTGCTATTAAGATGCAAATAAACCCTGCTAATGCAGTAACTCCAGCACTGCTGCACTTCATAAGTCAGCGGAGCTGGAACTCCAGGGCGAGTGCTCGGCAACTGCAGAGCAGCCGCAGCACCGCCCGAGCCAGCCAATGCAAGGGGAAGGTGCCGATGCAGCTGGGGAAGAGATGCCAGTACTGGCTTTGCTGAGAAAGGGGTGAGCCTCTCCTTTAAACCCACGTGGCTGCTTGAGGGCTTGGAAGGAATAAAGAGAATTCCCAGTTAAAGAACTTTGTGCATTTGGTGACAAAGGCTCCCAGCTCATCTTCTGAAGCTGACAGCGCTTCATCCTGGACAGAGGCTTTGTGCTGTTCAGCAAGAGGCAAGCCTGCCAACTTTGGGCTCAGGGATAGGGCTTTGCAGTCCTACAAGTTCTCCTTGGCCATCAAGTGGTAGCCCTCGGCCACCTCACCTTCACAGCGAGCATTTCGTCCAGAGCAGGACGGGCGGCTCCATTGGCGTGGTCCTCTCCCCCGGGAGCTGTGGCCGGCACTCCCGTAAGGCAGGCCCGGGGTGTCCTCGCGACAGGAGCGGCTGCCCACCCCTGAGAGGGCCGCACATGGCTAAGTGGAGCTGCCAGCCCTGGGGAATTGGTTCAGCAGCGTTTCACGCCTGACTAATATCTGCTGCTTTCCTTCTGCGCTCTGCCTGTCACTCCAGATGGGAGAGGACACTCTGTGGGTAATTGGTTCCTGTTCCCTCTGTCTTCCTCCTTTCCTCTTACTCACACCCGTCGCTGTTACCATCTCTTTACTCATCTTGAGTTTGGAATAAAGTTAGGTCTTGGGCATCTCACAGGAGGACTGGGAAATCCAGACCTGTAGATTGAGTGGGGGAAGCATCAGTGCTATGGGAGGCAAGAAAAGTGGAGAAAGGGACTTGTGTGCTGCTGCAGTGGGTGGTACGCCCTGGATAGACAGATTACAGTAGATGGGTTGTCACTTCTGTTTTCACTGTATAGGTAGAGCCAGCTCTGCCTGCAGGGACACGGTGAAGCTGCCAGCCCCTTGCTGCTCGCTCCGCGGCTTTGTAGCGCACATCTGCAGCTGGGCCCCAGCCGAGGAGCCGAGAGTGGCCAGCTGCTGCGTGCAGACCCTCCGAGGAGTAAAGCAGGGCTTTGGGAGGAGCAGGTCACAGCTTCCTGGCCCTGGAAAGAGATCTTTTCTACCACAACACAGAGATGTTGGGTGCAATCTAGATATGTAGAAAGGTTCATGCTAAATTTTTTGAGCCAGTGAGGTTTTTTTATTTCCCTGCCTTGTAGGGGATGAGAGCTGGAGTCTTGACTCCAGACAAGCAATAAATCCAAATTCTGCTTTTCCCCAAGGCCTAACAGTGAGGGGAAGATGGAGGACTTGTGGATAGCTTGAGGAACCCCAATATGTCATTGCTTCCCTCCTTGACAGCGTGTGCCTGCAGGTACCAGCCTATGGGTCTCTGCAAGGCTGGATTCCTAGCCTGCAGCTTCTTACCACGAGTGTTGTAGGAAATGGGAGAATAGTTAACATCTGGCTTGATTATGCAGAATTATTCAGTCATTTCCATAATACCCTTTGTAAAATGCTTGCTGCTTGATAAACTGGTCTCTCTCCTGCTCCAGACAACAGTACCAGAAATTCTCCGTGCATACAGTAATAGCTGGAAATGAACTGAATTCTTAACCTTGTTTAATTTTCCTCTGGACTTCACTGTCTGTCAATATAAAGCGTGAAGTTCATCTGCGTGCAAGACTATGAATAGGGATGAGGTGTAATAGTTGCATTTATTACTCCTCAGTGAGCCAATAACAAGATGTAAATGATCTGATATATTAATCTAGAACGTGGCTTGGCTTGAAGAGCAGCCTGCAGAACAGAACTCCTCTCTGCCAGGCTGCTTCAGTGGGGGAGAACTGACAGTGCAATAAGCCCTATTTTATAAGCTCAATATTAATTGGATTTGCATCTTCTGGCTGGCTTCCTCTGGTCTGTGACTGATCCTTCTTTGGGCTTGGGAATTGCTCACTCTTATCTGTTATCTCTTAAGCTGGGGGAAACTGGCCTTGCCCAGTGCGCTGCTGTGGGCAGGACGAGGATGGGTTGCTGTGTGAAGAAGCTGCTGATGCAGAAGATGGGGAGGGATGTCCTAGAAATTTCTGCCACAATCTCAAGTAGGGATAAACTGAGTGTAACACAGGAGGAAAAAGCTCTTAAGGCTGCCTAACAAAAGGCAAATTGTGTGTGATTTGTACTTCTCCAACACCTCCTTATGGTAGCTAATATTGCATCAGGTGGCTCCTGTGGGACGGGGGGAGGAGAGATGCCAAGGGATACAAGTGGGGGGTCCAGAAAAGCACGGGGATTTGACAAATTGTAGATTTGGATGCTGGTTGTCACCTAGTCAGTCACTGTCTTGCAACTTTGCTGCTGTTCTTAAGGCATTTTATCTTTTTTATCCATACTCTGAGGGACAGAAGCACAAAGCTTTATGGTTTGTCTTGACCAGTGTAAAACACATTGGCCATGAGATCTCCCAGGGACCAGGCTGATGGGGACCAGAACAAAGATGAATTTACACATCTTTTGAACAGAGGGAAAAGGTTGGAGCCTTTTTGACTCCTGGAAGCTTCTGCTTTAGCAGCACGGTGCAGTTTTTTTCCAATATCTTAACGTATCAGTGTATATTTGAACAACGTACCCAGAGCCTTTGTTGACCTAGTTTGTCAAATGCTTTTTTTAAGCACACCCACTTCCCAAACTCCAATCAAATGGAGGAGCAAAGGCATCTCTGAGGCGAGCTGTGTTCTGTCTGCCAGGCCAGCCTTTACCCCGTGGGGCTGGCTCTTGTCTCCCCCCTGCACTTGCTTCATCCTCTCTATATGTTGTCTGTCTGAATGTGACCGAAACCAGCCAAAAAAAGCTGCTGTGGTCTTCTGAACGAAGGCCTAGGACCCAGATAAGCCTGGAGATGTCTCCGTAGAGAGTAACAGCAGCAAATCTGTGCTTGTTTCCTCCTGGCTATCAGTCCTCTTGTCAGTGCTTTATAAATATTCACAGGAGTGATGTTGTGCTCGCAAACAACGCTTGTAGCCAGCTTTGGCGTGCGGCCTGTCCGCTTATTGAATTCCCTCAAGCTTGTAGCAAGGTGTGGATGTTTAGAAAGTGGGCTTTATTCCTGAGAAACTGGTCTGGCTGTTCTGTAAAGAGAGTTCATGGTAGGACAGCTTCTAGGGGGGCTGCAGGATGGTGTGGCCAGAAGGGCTCCGGAGAGGGGTCGGTGTTCCCGGAGGGTTGCACGGGAGATCAGGTGCTTCAAACTGTACTGTGCAGCTTGGCAGAGGCTGTTACTGAAGCAGCCTAATGCACCCCGAGTCTCTGCTGTCTGAGTGGCCCATTAGATCACGAAGCTGTTCTTTCCTGCCTAAGGGAGGGGGGAGCATCTTCAGAGGGAACACAAAGCCCACCTACCCGAGCTGCTGTAGGAGCCGTCAGGTACCCTGCGATTGAGCAGAGCCGCCTGTCAGGAACGCAGCCAGGGCGCATTGGGTTTCCCTGGGGTTCCTCTCTGCTCCCTAGAAAAGGAAAGCTTTCAGGGAACGAGCTTCCTGGCAGTTTTTATTCCGTTTCTCAGTTACCCCTCGGGTTTGTGGAGCTGCTGGGGATTGCTGGCAGCCAGCATGGCAGGTTGAAGGGAAGGCACCGAGGCGTGAAGCTCGCGCCGGCTTCGCTGCAGGTGACGGGCGCGAGGGGCCGAGGTTCTGTCCTCGCTGACCTGCAGAATGCTCCCGTCCGCAGTCGGTGTGTGGGGTAGTGCACCAAAGAGCTCTGCCTGCACAGCAGCAAACAGCCCCTCTGTTCCCTGTGCTTTGCCATCGTGTTTCTGTCTGTCCTGGACGCGGTGAGTGAGCCGCGCCGGCGGCAGCACAGGCAGCTCAGCTCCGCTCCGGCCATCTGACACTTGGCTTAAATGAACTCTGTCTTTCTCTCCTCTCTCTCCTTCTCTCTTTCAGCTTGGCAGTGACCTTGGCGGGGGCATTGGAGGAAGCCCGGCAGTAAGTGCCATTCCATTTTTTTCCTCAATTTAAAAAGCTGCTCAGAAGCTCAGGGTTTTAAATACAACCTCACCTGTTACGTGCTGGAAGATGCTTTAAGTCCCTTGAGAGGTTTGAAAATGGACAAATGCAGCTGAAACACAGAGGTCCCCGCATATGTTGCTTTGAGTCCAGCTGTCTCCTGGGCTTTCCTAAGACCAGCCAGGGCCAGAGCTGTTGACTCTCTCCAGTAAGCTCTTCTTTCTCAGAGCTTTTAGTTTGAGCACCAGCACTGCCCCGGGCCTTGTGCAACTGCTTTGGCAGCTGAAAGGCCAGGGATACCCGTCCACTCGCAGAGCCTGTTCTGTTGGAACTCTGACCCAGTGTCAGCACGGGCTTGTCTGAAGTCAGTGCTTTTCTCCTCCCAAACACCACATAAGGTTTTTCCTGGACATCAGGGTCAGGTGATCTGAGCTTTCCTACTACATGTGGTCAGTGCTGAACTCTGCCTGCCACCAGCCTCCTTCTCTGTGCCTGTGCCTTGTTGGTGGCCTCGTGCCTAGAGCTCTTGCCAGGACATGGGAGACTTTCACGCTGCTTCCAAAGCACCCTTGGCTTCAAGTGCATACCAGCCTCTTCCAGGAAAGCATGGGGGAAAGGATGCAGTGGTGGTCAGGAGGGAGCGTACCTCCAAGCTACAGCCAGAAGCAGTCTCCTGGAGGAAGCTCCAGTCCCTCTTCCTAGGACTGTGTAGGCAGTAATTCAGTGAGGAAAGCGTACTCAGTTCTGGAGTGAGGACTCTTCAGAAACCCTTGTTATGGCTGCAGTCATTCTGTCTCCTTCTTTGCCTGTGAATCCTGCATTCCTTTCTAACTTCAGCATGAGGGCAGAGGAGAGCTGGTGGTACAGTATACCTGTAGCCCCCAGGCAGTACACGCCAGGACGTGGGAGATACTTACTCTGTAGAGATCGTACCTACAAAGCCAGGTCTCTGCCTTCCTGAGCCAGCATAAACCCACCAAGCAGTTCTGTAGAACCCTTAGTTCTCCCTGTCCAAAGGGCTGATACACCACATCTTGGGTGAGCTCCTGAACACAGAACAGCAGTGAGACTTCAGACCCAGCCCTGTCACCAGGATTTCCTATTGCCTGCCTTGGTCTTTCTGCCTGTTTCTGGGCTGCTGACTGGTGAATCCTGTTCTCAAGCACATAATTCTTCCGGCTCACAGTAGAGAAATTGAGAGTCTAACTGGAGTGTGGTTGTCCCACCTGGAGCTGGGCACCTAAAGGTTAATAGTCCAGGTTTGCTGCCCTCATTTAAGTCCTGAGAGGAAAGAATTGCCCTTCTTGCAGAAAGATTGTCCTCTGGCAGACAGAGACGACCAGTTCTGCTTCATGTAACGAGCCTTTTGGACCATGGTGCTGAGAATGCAGAGCTCTGGCTTTGGGTGGGAGTAGGCAGGACAGTCATGACTCCTGTGCTATCTCTGGATATGCAAAATCTTGCAGATTCCTGAAGACTGTTGTAGTTGGGGGAAGATTGGAAGCATTTTTCCTTTTCCCTGGGTTTATGTAGGGTAGATCCACAAAGCATATTGTCTATGAGAAGGGGAGATGGAGCAAATTCCTCTACAGTGGGAGTAGATAACCAGAGCTATAAAAAAAATGATGTGAAAGCTATTGCATCGTTGAGGTGACAGCCGAGTGTAGGGATTAGTTGCCAAGAGCTTTAGAATTCAATTGCATTATTTAGCACTATTGATAATTCAGCGGGGAAGCTGCAAACGGCTTTAAAATATTTAGGATATTGCCTGAGTTCATGCTTTATTTAATAAGTGGTGTTCTTCCTATGTGCTGTTAATCAGTGCCCGTTGTTTCTAACCCCTCCAGGTGGGGCAGACCTACATTCCCTCCTCCGTGCCAGCCACCTTTGCCCCTTCACCCACCCCAGCGGTGGTCAGCAGTGGACTCAACGATCTCTTCGAGCTCTCGTCTGGTATAGGCATGGCTCCTGGAGGATATGTGGCTCCAAAGTCTGTACGTAAGGAAAAAGAACATCCTCAGTATGTTGCCTTACCTTAGGCTGCAAAAAGTCTGAGGTTGCTCGCTTGTCCCCTCTGTTGTGGGTCTCTGGTGCTGTTGGGGCTCCTTAGTTCAACTCTGTCCATTAGGGATGCCCTGGGCTTTTTCCAGGCAGAGTAACAGAGTGCTGGAGACCATGTTAGTTGTTAGTTACAGAATTTTAGTTTTTTAAGCAGTTCCCTCATTTTGCCTGTAACAAGATTACTCTAAAGAATGGCTTATGTAAGGTATGAACATTTCAATTTTGTCAGAGCAGCTTTCCTGGAGACCAGCTTCTTAGCAAGCTTCCTCAGGAAACTGAGGAGAGGGTACAATTTGCTACAACTTTCACAGAAGATTTGTTTATTTGGAGGAATCCAACGTGACAGTGAGGCTAAAATGACGTGACTGGGACGAGCATGCCGCAGTGTAATGCGGATAAATGCTCCGTTACTGACGGATCGCAGAGGCACGCACTGGAGCAGGCTTAGTCTGGAGGGTTCCTGAGGTGCAGAACGTGGGTCTGGTAACAGGAGCAGCCACACAGAGCCCAGGGTCAGCCTTTCATGCCCAAAAGGGAAAAAAGAAAATTAGCACTCTTATAATAGTCAATGGATGAATCAACTTAACCCATCCTATGGAATCCAGTATCCTGAGGTACTGCAGAGCACACCAAGAAGTCCTTGGGTGCTTGCAGGTATTGCAGCATATATAAAGACCGAGTACCAAAGAACCCAGTAATTTTGAACTAAGAAGTATTTCATTTTGCACCCCTCAAATTTGGGTCTGGGTTTTTCCCCACAAAGGTGATTTGGGCATCTAGGACCCAACCAGCTATCAACAGCTCATCCCAGTCACGTCATTTTATCTTCAGTGTCACGTTGGATTCCTCCAAATAAACAAATCTTCTATGAAAGTTGTACCAGTTGTACCCTATCCTCAGTTTCCTGAGGAAGCTTGCTAAAGCTGTATCAGCCCTGTGATTTTTAGTTGGTTCCAACCTTAGTATTGCCTACCTCTAATAGCCCAACAAGTCCTTGGAGAATCCTGTCCATCAACAGACATGGTGAGTCTTGTATCAGTGTGCTGGACACAAGCTCTCACAGTTTCTTGTGCACCCAAATGCTGTAGTATATTTGAATCCTTACATGAGTGCTGTGAACAAAGAAACCCCATGTCATGTCTTCCCTGTAGTGTTTCTTTAGTGTTTGTGGGTTTAATTGCCAGTGTGGCTGGATTTCCAAACTCAGGACTTCAAACTGCACTCGTTTGTTCTCTTCAGGCCAGATTTCTCACGCTGAATGTCGTCTCTTGTGTTCAAGGTTTGGTTGCCTGCAGTGAAGGCTAAAGGATTGGAGATCTCAGGCACTTTCAGTCACAGGCAGGGACACATCTACATGGAAATGAACTTTACCAATAAGGCTCTGCAACACATGACCGACTTTGCCATTCAGTTCAATAAGAACAGGTGAGAAATCGCTGCACTTTGGCCGCTGTGTTGAAAAAATTGCCTGCCCCTGTGAAGGAGGCTGTCCCCCCTCTGAGCTATAGGGAGGACTTTTATATAGGTATATAATGCAGTCATAGAAAGAGCTGGATGATACAGTCTGAACTCTCCATCACACCACAGTTGTGTGAAAAGGCTGAAAATACAGACTGATGAATCTGTGAGGAAGCAGGCAGCAGACGGTCCCCTCATTCTCCTAGCTCTGAAACAGCATCTGCCCCGTTTAATCTCAGCAGAGTTTTAAAGCAGCCTCATGAGCTGTTAGGCAGGTTAGTGGTTTTACAGCCAGTAAGTGCCCTGAGGAAAGCGAGAGCATAAACAGGCAAGCATTTGAGCTGCACAAGGGTCAGTCTGTGATGCCTCTACCTCCTGACTTAATTGCTGTCCTGCCCCTCAGACTGCCTGCAAGTACTGGTCTCGTTAGTAAAGCCATTTGTCAATGAAGAAGTTGCAAGTTAAGAGCCTATGGCACATGTTTTTCCTGTAATTGGCAGCAGAACATTTTTGTGAGAAGGAGCAGCCACTTGAATGTTTAGAGCATACAGATTGTTCTTGGAACCCCATCTCAGCCAAAGGACTTGACATGGCAGTACAGCCACGGTCTCTTCCTGCAAGCAGCCTTCCCAGGCAGACAGCTTATCGTGTGGCTTGCTGAGTGGTATCTTGAGCAAGGACTGGGCTGCTTCTTATCAAGACTGTAAAGAATATCTTGTGACTAAAATGTTTCCCATATTTCTTAATATCCCTACTCTGGAAAAGGGTTCTCTATACTAAAGATCCACTGAAACTCTCTCGTCAACATCAGTTAGCCTTGCAAATTTGAGATTTCTTGGGACGAATAATATTTACTTACAAAAGACATTATGCTAAGTAAGTCTTAGTAAATGTTCTCCCTGGACTGCTATATTTTCTGAAGAGCTAAGCTGCTATATGCAAATGTTTCATGCAAATATTTCATGTAAATTGGCCTGAAAACCTATTTCACTTGTGATTTTTCACCATACATCAAGCTGTGTTCTAGCCACACCTACATGGTACTTCTCAAGGATGTAAGAAGTTTAAATACTGCACAGTAAAAAAGCAGCTTCTCCTTTTGCAGCCCCTCAGCACATGCTCTGTATACAATCTACTACTGTTTACTCTTCTACAAATACTATTCTCTCGTCACCTCTTCCCACTGGGACTGGTGCATTGGAAAGAGCTGCAGTGGGCTGGCTCTTTAGGTTTAAATATTAGGGTTTGCAACTGGGAAGTTTTTGTTGCTTTTCTCCCTCTCTTGCTGCTACTAATCACATTTGCTGCAATCTTGGGATAAATCATTAAGGAAGGAAAAAAACCAGCAAGCTAGAGCTCTAGAGTGCTGTAATATCACAGCCACTTAGTAGCAAAATGCAATTTTGTTTTCCCTCTGAGTCTTAGGGAAAGCACGAGGGCTTACGGCCCCCGAGCTGGAGTGTCTGCAGAAGGCAAATCACGTGTCTAGGCCCTTGCTGGAATGTTATTGCAGCTCCCTAGAGCTGAAAATTGAGGAGAACAAAGAATGGGGCATCTACTGGCTTTTGAAAGAGTGACATCCCTGATACCCGTGCGGCTGACTGTGCAGAGACAGTATCAGGTCTTTAGTGCATAAATAAAAACACCTATGCATCTTTGTTCCTTTAAATGCTCAATCACCTCTGAGCTAATGCGAGTTCTGCTAATGAGAAATGCAGTCACAAGTGGACACCCCAACTACCTTGTGCATCAGCTTTGGCAAGGAAGCCAGTGCAAGGTGCAGAAGTGTTCTGTTAAATGTTAGCTGCTTTCCCTCTCCACAAGAGGTGCCCCTGGAATTAAATGCCTCTTGGACTGATCGGGCAAGTAAACATTGGCTTTGCTATGGTGGTTTCTGTCCCAGCTGGAGGAGCCTCAAACCAAGCAGCAGAGTCAGATGCCATCATTCTGGACCCAACATCTGGCTGCGCCGACTCCTTTGTTCTGCAGTGCTCTGTTACAAACTGTGTGCTCCTCCTTAGCTATCTGCTGCTTCTGCCTTGGCTCCAGTTCCTTCTTCCATAGCTCCCCGTGATACAACAGCTATGTAGTGTGTGATACCCTCTACTTGCAGTGCTCTGCAGCTCTCTGAGAGGGAACCAAGTGCCTGAGTCCAGGTGCTGCTCCTTGCTGGGCAGGCTGCTGCTCAGTGCATAGACCAGTGCCCTGCAGAAGAGTTCCTAGATGCTGGTCCCCTGGGCA
The DNA here is from genome assembly GCA_025345505.1 of Todiramphus chloris collaris. Lineage (NCBI taxonomy): Eukaryota > Metazoa > Chordata > Aves > Coraciiformes > Alcedinidae > Todiramphus > Todiramphus chloris. The sequence continues at coordinate 88,345 of JANVCC010000195.1, forward strand.
GGATGAGGTCTTCCTCATGCTGTCAGCGAGACTGACCTGATTGAGTTTTCTGTGCCTTGTCCTACTTCGTGCCTGCCGTTCTGGGCTGCGTTCCTCCCCTGGTGTAGCAGCAGTTCAGGAGCAGGGGGCAGATGAGCCAGCTTGTGTTTGCAGAAGAGCACTAGGTGTTGGGCAGTACTGTGCTGCTCTCCTCACCTTTGTTTTTCTCTTGCCCAGCTTCGGAGTCATCCCGAGCACCCCTCTGGCCATTCACACGCCTCTGATGCCAAACCAAAGTATTGATGTCTCCCTGCCCCTCAACACTCTGGGACCAGTCATGAAAATGGAGCCTCTGAACAACCTTCAGGTAAGGATTGTCTTATGCTGGGCAGGAGGGAGATCAGCTGGTGCTCAGCCTGGTTTATTTGGCCCCACACAACATGGTAAGACTCTAGTAAGAAGGTACCATGTGTACAGGGTAACCGGGCAGGCCTTGTGGGTTTGGGTGATGTGTCTGGAGAAAACTTCTTCAGAAGCCTCTCCCAGAAGGACTGAAGCAGAGAATTCTTGGATTTTGTCACTTGTCAGACACCTCAAATCCACTGCATGCATCTGTGTATGTTAAGGTCTGTGCTCCAGTAACACTCTTCTGTAAACTGGGCAGGAGGCTTGGTTGGATTTATGAGCTGGAGCTGGCCCGGGCAGGGAAGGTGCGTGCCTGTGGTGGAGCAGGCAGCGAGAGCTGGCAGCCAGAATTGAGGCAATTGGAAGGATTGCAGGAAAGGTGGCAACTGCTGCCTGATTAATATTTCTCTAGCGCTCTTAACCTCCAGCGTGCCTTACAAAGGCATTGGCACATCCCTGCCCCACATCACTTAATCCAAGGCAAACAAGATGTGCTCCAGCAAAGAGGAGAAACGACGTAAGCAGCTGGTGTTTCGCTGCTGAGGCTGTTGGTGCGCGCTGGGGACAGCGTCGCCTACAAGAGGCTTTTTAGCAGATTGAGCTGCTGTTCTGATAAAGGCACCACGGATCCAGGGAGGTGACTCCTCTGCTTCAGACCAGAGACTGTCACCATCATTCCTGGTGCACCTTGGGGGCATTGGTCTTGAAGGTGCTCATCAGGCAGACAGTTCCTCCTGGGAGGATGCTCTTCCCCTCGGCTGCCCCGTGCAGCCGCTCTGGGAAGCAGCGCAGCGAGGTGCTCCTGCCTCCACGTTGTGCAGCTGGGTCCTTCAGGATGATTTCCTCAGCGTCCCAAAGATGCAGTTAACTTGCACTGTACATGTCTCACCCGCTTCAAGTCTCCAGGAGATGGAACTAGGTTGGGTTCCTGTAGTGTAGCAGCCCATAGAGGAGAATATTTTGAAGCAGCTCATTCTCTTTTTAGATTAAAAGAATGCAATGGAAGTTACTATTTATTCTGCCTGAGCAACTGTTTTTTTCCCTTCTTTTGACTTCCATTCTGGGGCTTATGACTTATTGATGAGTCTTTGGGCAAACAGCTCAAAATAGCTTCTCTGGCACTCAAACGAGCAGTCCTACACTCTGGCTCTGAGCTCAGTCACGCGATGGGGGAGCGTGCGGACAGTGAATGAATTACATGTGCTTGTCTTCCATGGGAGGCCCTTCCAGCCCGTGGAAAAGCTGGATTCCCTCTGTGGCCAGGTCATGAGGCTGAGGCTCCATCGCTGCATTGGGGTGAGCTGTGGTAAAATCTGCCTCCTGCTCTGAAGGCTCTTTGGCAGTCCCTAGGATGTGCTGGTCCTGCTCTGCCTCCATAGCGCTGGGGACTCTCTCAATAAGGCATTCTCAAGTTGCTGCTTCCTTTGATCAGGAAGGAAGTATTGGGGTTATTAAATCTCTAAAGGGATCATGACACGGTTTGTTTCTTGTAACATCTTCTGCTAGAACAAAGCAAAGAGCAAACATGTGAGGAAACCTCCAGCTACCTTCTATTGAGACAGTGGAGCATTCATTAGTGCCAGACTTCGTTGCTAATTTGCTAGCGCGCTCATTACCATAGAAGCTGGCTGCCCTTTCACAATTGGGGAAGCTGCCATATGGAGTAATAGTATATTTCTCTGCAAAGAGTTGAATCATGATAGCAGATGCCAAGTTAAAAAGAGCGCTCCCCTTACTTTTTTGACAGCAGTGGGTTTGATGGAGATCTGTCATTGCCCTGACAGCCAAGGCTCTGGTTTTGTTTTGTGAGATCATGTAGAAATTATCTGCCTTGAAACATTCAGGAATCGTTTTGGTGACCTACTTAAGGAACAATTTATAGCATAATATAGGAGTAGAGAATACAAATGTTCCTGTATTCATTGAAGAACCAACACACTCATCAAGCTGATTTTGCTTAATATGTTTTTTCTGAGCTGGGGAACATTGGAGTAGATGCAGGGCTGGTTTGAACCTGAGGACCTTATGTTCAGCTCCTATTCTGGTGGGGGTTTTTGGTTTAGTCACAAGAAAAACAAGTCCCGAAGTAACAAAACTGATAACTTTCAACTTTTTGTCATGTTAATTAGAGACTTCAAAGACTAGTTGTACATTCCTTAGGCAACTATTTCAGAAGTAATGAATTCAAGTCTTGTTCAGGTTATTTTTATGGCTATTTCTAGTCTTTTGCCCAATACAGCAGGTTTTATCTTAACATTTGCAGTCATGGAAAGACACTAAAATATTTGACAAGTTAACAAGAAAGCGATTTCTCCAAGTAGTTGAGGAAGACTGAAATATTTTCAGAGGCTTATGTAGGTAAAATACAATCAATGAGTCTACTGTTTACCAGCCACCTTGCGTCTTGTGATACTGAATGTCGGGCTTCGCCTTCCCCAAGGTAGTAATGACAGTTTGCTGGACCTGTGGACTCGGATTCAACCCCCAGTCAAGCAGTGATTCATTTGAAGGGTAAAGGCAAAGTTAGGCTGGATACAGCACTGTAGGGCTGAATGGACTCCAATCCCTGCTTGCCCGTTCATCTTTTACTTCTTCCAGGTGAAAAAGCTGCTGTCAGATGCCTTTGAAATGTGCCTGTTGCTAAAGAAAACCTGACTTAGTTATTTCTGCGCTGCTGGCTTCCATCAGGGAACTCTCTCACGGAGCCTTGGCAGCATTTCAGAGGCCACTGGGCACTCGTGGGTGCTGTGCTCCCCTCGCCCAGAGCTGCCTCTGCAGAGCACGGAACTCGGAAGCGATAACAAGCTCTGGCCCAAAGGTTTGGGAGAGGCTGTGCTGAGCGTCACGAGGGTTTGCCAGCCGAGTCCCGTTTGCCATCCAGGAGACAACTCCAGTAGCCACACAAGCTGTGGTGGCCTTTTCACAATCAAAGCAGTGACACCCCTCTTATGACATGTAGGCTGCTGAGGTGGGGGCTGAGGTATCCTTCCCACCAAGTGAGTGAGACCCTGAGCTTTCAAAGCGGAAAATGGGTTCTGAAATAAGGTGAGGAGCATTAACTGTTGCCAGATACTTCCAGTCAAATTTGGAATAAGAAACTGCCTGGGATGAGAGGCTTTCTGTGCTAAAGAGAGCTGCTGTTGCTAATAAATGGCCTTTTAAGTGCTGTGAAGTCAGAATATCTGCTTGGTTCCTCTGGGTAGAGGAGAATTGCTCCCCTCCCCTCCCCCTGGAAGTGGGTGAAGTGGACCAGCCTGCTGCGAGAGTCTGGGAGCTCGGGCCTGGCGTGGCACGAGTACAATAATATCTTCTGAGATGGTAACCAGTTGCAGGAGATGATACAATCAAAAACAAGCTGCAGGCACTCCCAGAACAGTAGTGAGCCTTCCTGAGCCCAAAGCATTGCCATTCTCCTGGGATCCTCATTCCAAATTGACAATCAGTGTGGTGCATTCCCCAGTGTTACCTTCTGTCAACTGCCAGGGCTGTTTGTTGCAGCTACTGAGCAGGCTACTGAAAGAAGAATAGCTTCAGCTCTCCAGAATGCCTGAAAAATGATCTAGTGAGTACTGAAAGGGAAGGATCTGCCAGCTGCACTTCTTCCTGAGAAGTGACACTTGGAAACACGGACCTCTGCCTTGCTGCTGAGCAGTGTGAAGTGCAGAGCATCTTTGTTTCTTCCAGTGGGTTTGGCAAAGCATTTCTATAAAGGTAGATGAAGGTGCAGCCTCTTCACTGAGAAACCATTGGTCTTGCTAATGCAGTAGATCAGATTTACTCGATCACGCTGAGTTCTGCTGTAACTCATTGCCCGGGCTCCTCCACTCTCCAGTGTCTTGCTTGCAATGCAGAGCTGCTGGAGCTCTCATTCATCAGAAGTGTTAATGTATCTCGGGTCACCAATGAAGAGCTCTTGGTGCTTGGAAACAGATTGAATACATTCAATTCTCTATAAAAACAAGGCTGAGAGTTGGTGTGAGCAGCAAGTCCAGCCAGCAGATGTTCTTCCTTCAGAGCCTGCTTGATAAATGGCACAATATCTGCCTGTGAGAGCTGTGTCAAAATTGCCAGACCGACCACCGCAGAGCAGCCTTGGGTAGCTAGATGTGGAAGGTGCTTTTCTGAATTTGTTGCCTAGGTTTTTATTAATTTATTTTTTTCCTAACAGCCTCTACTAGACAGGGTCTTATTGCAGCAAAGAGGAGAACCCTCCTGGGAGCTCAGTGAATTAAGCACTCGGATCACAGCTTGGCGTCTGCGGCCAGTTCCTAGCTCAGCTGTGGGAAGCTGTTGGCTGGCCCGTTAAGGGCAGGGCTGCCACATGGTGCAGCACACTGGAGAAAACGGACGGTCTGAACTTCAAGTGCAGGCACACACGAGAGCACAGCCCTCCCAGGAACTCGCTGTTCCCTGGCTGTTGACGTCAGCAGCGTGCCCAGGCTCGAGACTTGCGCCTGTAGGTAGAGCATCCGGCTGCCGAGCACCCGCAGCATCCCAAGAACCCTACCTGTCAAACCCAATGAAGTCAAGTAGCTAGCACTCCCTGGGGGCACCTGACAGCCAGAGCAGCGAGGCTGTCACAGAACAAACCGTGACCTTGTGCTGGCAGAGACTCCGCAGAGGAGAGTTCTTCTTGGCTTAACAGTTTGGCTGGTAGCAGGCTCTAAAGCAAAACCCAACTTGAAGTAAATCCTTAATTTAGTGGAAGTGCTAATGGGATTCCAAGTGGGTATGTTGTGTACTTGCTGCTGATGGAAAGCATCTGTGTTGCTTTCAGACTTGACTTTGAAAGTCAGTTCTTATGCTCAAGTCTGGGATTTAAAGCATCAAAAGCCTACACTAGTGAAGAAAATATCTTAGTGTTGTTCTTGTGGGGGACCTTTCCCCAGAATACCATGTGTTGGCTACCAGAGGGGTGCATTGCAAGAAAGGCCAACAGAAGGGGGCTCGTGCTGCAAGGTGAGCTGATATCTTTCAGGGGTTATTTCTAGAGGTGCTGCTTCCTCTAGTCAGATCCTGAACAGAATGTGATTGGAAACCCTGTGCCAATTTTTAGTGGGCTCGCACCTTTGTAGCAGTGAAGCATCACATTAAAATCTGGCACCTTTTGACTTTTATCCCTCAGAAGCTTTGTAGTCTGCTGGCCTAAATTCACAAGGTAGTAATACTATTTTTTTTCCTCCTTTCAGAAAGATCATAGACAGAAAGCCCTTTTTATTTAAAAAGCTTCTGTTTCAATTTTCAAATGGCTGAAGCTGAAGGATTTAGTGCTTCATGTCCAGGTCAGCAGGTTAAAGCTGCAGAGCCACAGGCAAAGTTAGTCCGGACTGGAGGATTTATTGAATGCAAGTGGAGGTTCCTTTCAAGCATGTCAAACCTGGAGAGACTTCTCAGCTACTGGTATCACTACTTCACATGTCATTGATTGTCTCAGGTTTGTGTTCCCACCTGAGGAACACTGGGTTCTTTTGGTAAGCTGCTGTTCTTAGCTGCTCGGTTTCTCACCGGCACTGCTGGGTTTTGTAGCCTGTCAGATGGCGCTGGATGCTCCTGATGTGGCAGTGCAAAGGGTGAAGCGTGACCTTGGAGAGCTGGCAGGTTTTTAGCCTCTTCTTGGTGTGAGTTTCCTCCTCCAGGTATCTGCAGGTGCCTTCTCATGGACCAGCTCCTGGGGCCTGCAGCGCTAACCGCGCATACCTGGCTGGCCAGGGGATGCCCGTGGTGGAGCACGATGGAAGCTAGTCTTGAAAAGCTTACTGGGCTTGTACCAGTGCTGGAAGTTTAAGGAGACTGTAGCTTTTTCCTTTCCTGATTGCAAAAACTCTTCTTAACAGCTGGTTTCTGCATCATTACAGATAGTTGCAAGGTGGCACGTGATGTCATTACTGAGCCCAACAATGCAGTTTGGGAGGAAGGCTGGCATGTGGCTTGCTCTTCTTTGCTGGGAAGAAATTGCACTTCAGAGCATCTTAATTGGGTAGCTCTCCAGAGCATAGCTAAAGCAGCTTACTCAGTGTGTTTCTGCAGAGTTGAGAAGCAGGTCAGCAGATACCTTTTTTTAGCATTCTTATAACTGCAGGAACAGGGTTAGCATATTAATTTGGAGCGTGCCTCTAGAACCGTGACTGGAGAGAAGGCGCTGCTTTCCAGCCCCTCTTGTAAGGAGCTGCTGTTGTATGGCAACAACAATTAGCTCCAAAAGCTAAGTAAGCTCTGTTGTTCTAAGGCAAAGCAATTAATCATTAAATCAGAACTGGAAAAGATCTTGGGTCATGCAGTGTAGTCCCTGCTATGTTTTGTTTTGCTACAGTTCCTCTTACTGAGAGCATTGTCAAGGCAGATTTTAAATACTTCAAGCACTGGAGCTTCTCTCTTCCTCAGGAGGATTTTGTGCTGCTTAATAATTCTCACCATTGAGTTTTCCCAGACGTTTAGCCTAAATTCTCCGTCTCCTGGCTTCTCTCCATGACTTATATCCACTCGTAGCATCTGGAATGGTTAGGCTGTTGTCCCTTCCCCAGCCCGCCCCTCCCAGACTCAGAGGTGCGTTGCTGGCTCCTCGCCCAGTCGGTTCAATCGCCTTTCCCAGAGGTGAATCGCTCAGTCCACCCCCGAGGCTGCTCTCACCCCTCTGCCTTTGGTGCCTCTCGCTCAAACGCCAGGCACTCCAGCTCACCAGAGTGGCACCAGCAGTGCCAGTCGAAGCACATGACAGCTCCTGTTAGACAGAATCGCGGCCGTGGTTTTCGGGTGGTTGCACCACCGCTGACCTGGTTTTAGTGGGCTTTAAACTAATCCCTTCTTAGGCTGGTTTGCACTGTGGAAATGAAATATAAGCTGCTACATTTAGTGATGGCTGAAAGTAGGAAGCAGGCAGACTGTCCCATCTACCTTTCTGCTGTTCTTTGCATTCCTGGGACTTTCCCAATTGCTAGAAGAGTTCATTCAGGAGCTCAATCTCCTACCACTTGTCCTCTGGCTTGCATGCATGTCTAAGCAGCTGACTTCTGTTGGAATTCTCTGGTCTGTTCCTCTCCCTTGTCTATTCGTAGCTGTTTTCACTGACATTTGGGGGTGTCTTTCTAAACCTACCACTACGGGACAATAGATTTTCTCAGCAGGACACTAATGTATGTAATTATTAACACGAATGGAGTTTGTCTTGGCATCAGTTTCTTTTAGCAGCAATTTTATTTCTTTGGCTTGGCATTTAGCATGGTCTGGTTTGTGTTTCAGCTGGGTGATGAATTGGAGAACTGCTTCTGGGATTTTTCAAAGGAAGTAGGAGCTCAAACCGCTCCAGAAATTCAGGGCTCCCCTCACAACCCCAGTTCCAGGTCTCTCTTACAGGCTAGGCTTCCTTCGCTGCAGGCAGCAGCGGGTGTCTGCTGAGCTGTACTCCCGTGGCAGGCTATCGCTGTGTGTGGTGATGTGAGGAGAGCATGAGAGGTACAGAAATAAAGCCCAGAGCTACCTTTCTCTGTGCTACCTTATGACAGTGCTCTTTCTCAGCCCTCCAGCCTGCTGCTGCTGTACCATCAGCTCTCAGCCGGGGGGAACTGAAAGGGGTGGCTCTCTGTGCTAGCAGAGATGGGGCGGTACTGTGGCAAGTCTGTGTGATAAAAGGCAAGCCAGTGCATCTCCCTGTCTGGTGGAGTTTAATGACACTGAGAATTAAGTCTCTTGTCAAGTAATCTTTCTTTTTTTTACCTGCCCCAATTGCTCTGTAGCAGGGCTTTCTTCTTCCAGGAGCCAACACTCGGCGTGCGTTCGCGATACAGCTTTTGCTGAGGCAAGGGCAGAGAGTGGGGAGGTGCTGCGAGGAAGGCACAAACAATGGACCTGCCTCAGGCTTTCTAGAAAGTGTCTGAGCTGAGACAGGAGTAACCAAGGTGAAAAATAAAGAAGAGTGGATAAAAAAAAAGAACGGACAGGGATTTGGAGCTGGGAATTACAAGACTGAGATGGCAAAGGGGCGTGATGGGCGATGAAGAAGCTCATGTACAAAATGACAGACATGATAGTAGCTGTGTGCAGCCCAGGGGTATGAACGTGCTTTGGAGGTGGAAGGAGGGAGAGGCTGAACACGAGCAGAACAGAGCAAGGGTGCTGGCTGTGACCCCAGCGCTGCGGTCGGCTCTGGAGCCGCAGGAGGGAATACTCCCTGGGGAAAACTGAGCAGCTTTTAGTGAAACTGGAGTGAGCACAGAGGGGTAGGGCTGATCCTCACCTGAATCTACCCAGAAGCTCAGTAACTTCTCTCCAGGTAGCCACACATTCAGAGCTGGGCTCTCCAGGGTGCACGGGCAGGTGATGAGACTGCACACAACTGTGACATCCCTCTGCACTTCCAGCTGACAGAGATGCTTTAACCCCCCTGTTTCTTCTGTAACAGGTGGCTGTGAAAAACAACATTGATGTCTTTTACTTCAGCTGCCTAATCCCTCTCAACGTGCTTTTCGTAGAGGATGGCAAAATGGGTGAGTGCTTTTGGGTCTGGGGTCAGCCTCCTTCAGCTGGACCATGCTCTCCACGGCTGAGATTTACACATGCTGGGCCATGACCTTCATGCCAGTGCATCCCAGCAGCCTGAATTGATCTGACTTGGTAGCCTGTCCCCCTTGTCCTGCAGCCCTGATAGTTACTAGAACCCAAGTGCTCTCCTCTGATTCTCTCTGGCAGACAAAGGGTAGATCTGGTTTCTTTGAGGTTGAAATTTTTTTTTTTTTTTTTTATTTGTTTGTTTGTTTGTTTTGGGTTGGGTTGTTTTGTTGGGTTTTTTTTTTAGGATTTGATTCACTCAGATGGGTCCAGGATTCTCCCCATACCACTTTTGCTGTAATTCATGTATTCCTGGTCACCTCTATTAAATAGCTGTTTGATTGGGCTGGGAAGTTGCTTGAAAAGCAGCTTTCACCAAAATGATCCTAAATGTGTGTACCTCTTTCCTCCTGGTCAAATCCCACCTGTTCTTGGCTTGTAAACAGCTCATATGGTAAAGGCTCTCTGATCTGGGGGTTCCAAAATCCAGCAAAACCTTGCTGCTGAGGCTGTTACAGGAGCAAATCCAGGATCTGTCCATGGCAGGGCAAAATGTGACCGAAAGATCTTTTGTGTGTCTACCTTGTAACATTCCGTGGTGAATTAACTAATGCTACAGTTCTGTGAGGATCCAGGAGTGCTGATCATCTTTCTTGTTTCTAGAGCGCCAGGTCTTCCTTGCAACATGGAAAGATATTCCAAATGAAAATGAGCTTCAGTTCCAGATTAAAGACTGTCACCTGAATGCTGGTGAGTAGCTTAATTCTACCATGCTGAGAGCACTTCTGATGTGGACATCACCTTACTTAATAGTGTTGTCTGTGGCTAATGGGTGGATGGGTATGGAACCTCAAACAGAACAGCCTTGAATCCTAGGACTTGTTTCAGTCAAGAACTTCAACTGGGTCCTCATAAAAGCACAACTAAAATCCCAGGTCTTAGGTTTTGCCCGTCTGTTTCTTCCTTTCTTTCTGCACCTTGTGTTCTTGTTTTCTTTTTTATACTCTGCTTCTCAGCAAAGCTACTCTTTTAAGTAGAGCTGCATACGGTGCTTGGGCTGTTCAGCAATCCTGTCCTGCTGCTGTGTGTTTGAGGCAAGGTGATCCAGCCCCAACTCTCACCTGCTGCATAGTCTGGGGCCAGTCATTTCAGCTTTCAGCTTCTGCTTTCTTCTGTCTGTTGGGAAAGAATAACCCTACGTGCACTATAAAATGCTTTGACATCCGTGGGGGACAGCCCACGTGAGAAGACTCGGTGTGTTGTCAGCCAATATATTGATGCATTTTGATCATACTCTGTTTGTTCAGTTCTCCATCTAGTTGCCTCTGTGAGCATCCTACTTGTATGTATGACCTTACTACTGCTGAAGGATAGGGAGTGTAAAAAAGTGGAATGGGGCCAGCATAGCTGCTTTGCTCCTGTTCAGAAGGTTCTGGACAGGATCCAAATGATTCTATTGAAAGCTGCTATATTTCACAGAGGGGAAAAAAGTGTCCCTCTTGATTACAAACCCTGTGACCTTCTTATTCACTCATGTCTGCTATTACACAATGAACGCTCGCCTGCTACAATTGCAGACAGAAACCATGGGTCTCTTTGTACTTACAATTATTACTATTTTGGAATATAAAAGATGGAGCTCGCAAGAGGGGAAAAATAGCAGCTGTTGGACCTTATGACTTGATATCACTGTGGGGTTTCAAACGAGGACAACCTCTGTACCTCCCCCAGTCCTCCCTCTGCTCCCGACTGAGCTTGGCCGAGCCTCTCCCCTGCACTGCAGTGCTGCTGCCCGTGATGCCTCCTGCCCTGGCCGTGCCCTAACCACGTCAGCCAGGTCTCTTTGCATCTCAAACCAGAAACGTTGGGAGCTTCTCCTGTTTGGCACTGGGGCGTTGCGGTGCTGGCTAGCGGAAGGTGTCGCTGGGAGGGAGAGAAGGTGAGCACTGGTGATCCTGCAGCCTGGCCTGTGCCCCCTCCCTCTGGAAGAAAATGTTAGGAAGTGGGGAGTGACAGGCAGTGCTCCCGTTCAGGGAGGGTTTGCCAGCTCAGGACCAGGCTGCTTGCCCAGGCCTGCCTGAGTCGCTGGTGCTTGGTGAAGAGCACGTCCTAGCTCGCCGGGAGAGCACGTCCTAGCTCGCCGGGAGAGCACGGCAATGCCGGGCAGTTTCTCTGCAGTGGCCTCCGCAGCCAGGGCTGAGGAAGAGCCCTGGACGCAGTGCCTCTCCTGAGTGTCATCCATCCCACCGCTCGGGATGCTCGGGGGCGTGCAGGATCTGCCAGCCTCTTTGGCTTCTGTTCGGGAGAAAGTGGGTCACGTCTCATAAACAGATTTCAGACACTTCCATCCGCTGAAGCTTCTGTTTTTGCGTTTCCGCTGCCGACACCTCCTCCCTCTTGCAGCTCTACTGACCATTTCCTTCCGTGACCACCTGGGCTTTGGCACGGAGCAGGCTGGTAGCAGGAGGGAAAACTGGAGAAATATCTGTGTTTGTCTTAGCTCCTTGTTTAAGTACCAGTGCAAGCCTTGACTCGGTCTGCTGCTCACCTTGATTTCATCGCAGCAGTAACCTCTTCTAGTAGAGACCGTCCGAAGAGCATCAAGCCTTTCCTGCATGAGAATCAGGCAGAGCCCACAGAGGGTGAGCTTCCAGCATCCTCAGGGATGGACGCTTCTCTCAGCATGGCAGGGCTGGTGGTGCACATGGGGGCAGAGGCCAGATAAACTGGATCAGCTCTGGCAGCAATTGAATCCATCTTGCTGCTGGTTTATACTGGAGCAAGGGTGCGTGTCTGGCCACGTGCAGCCGTAGGCTGAGATTCTTCCCAGATTCACAATCTTGATCATTTAAATCTGGTGAAAACAGCCTTGTTACAAGAAACCTCCTTTCTTCCAAGAACAGCAGCTCTGGATATAAAATCTTTAGGAACTTGATCCTAGCGGAGGAAAGGCTGGTTCATGTTCAAAAGGCTCTCTTGTAGGAGAGGCCTAAGCAGAATAAAGCCCTCGGCTCGGGCTGTCAGGGGCCGCGTTGTCCGCTGATGAAAAGTCACCGCGTGCCACTCTCCTATCGCCACACAAACCAAGGTGCACGGCAGCCAGCATGGCCGAGCTGCGCGGAACAAAGCCTGCAGATCCCAACGGCTCCCAACAGCTAAAATCTAGGAGGTTCTTGGTTTTTGCAACCCTTGGGCACAGACAAAAAGCTTGGAAGCACGGCTGGTTCCGCAGGGGTGCGTGGCCACCCTGCCAATCGCTCCCCCTCCTCCCGTCAGGAACCGGGGTGAGTTCCCATGGGGGCTGGGGGATGCACTGCCCCGTTCACGCTTCACTGACCCATTCCAGCCCTGGTGCCAATTCAGCTGGCAGCTAAAATTCCCTCTGCTCCCAGCCGAGGTGCCCTGATCCCCACGCTACCGGCCACTGCAGCGGAGCCAGGCGGCACAGCGAGCGTCAGGTCAATGGAGCGGAGCCTGCCGGGTGGTGCGGGGCTGCTGCAGGACAGAGGGCTGGGCAGAAGTGTGCTCTCTGTAGCCTCAGTGCCTGGCTTTTCCTCTCCTGGCTGCAAGGAGCCTTCTCTTTCCTGAGCACTCAGCCCTGCTCTGTTTCCGCGCCGCCTGAGGAGCAGGGCTGGAGTTGTGTGCAGACACGCGGGAGCCCCTGCCGAGCAGCTAAATGGGGATGCTGAGTTTCTGCAGTGGGGAAGCTGAAATTTGAATTTCTTTTTCTTTAAGCCCAAGTGAAATGAGTTTGAAACATGGATTTTTAAGGTGCTGGGATTTTACCTGTTGAGAAAGCAACTTGTGCATCTCTTGTACATCCGGCACTGGCTGTCACTGTGCAGCAGTCACAGCACCTTCTGTGTCAACTGCAGGATTTTCCCCAGGTTATTTCTTTTCTTCCTTCAAACAAAAAGGAGATAAACCCAGTTCATCCATGGAGAGCTTCTGAGTCAATCTGTGCTCTCAGGCCTTTGTAGGTAAGAGGTTTGCCCTTTGCCCACAAGGCAAGCCAAATAGGATTGACTTGAGCTTTGATGGTTTGCAAAAGAGATGGCAGAAAAAGCTCCTGTCCCTGGCAGCTCCTCGTAACAGAGCACAGAACAGCCAGAAAACCTTGGCTGCTGCAGGTAGCCCACAGCACGGCAAGCTGAAGCCTTGGATAAGGTGCCAGGCTGTGGGGTGAGGAGCAGGTACCCTTCAGTGGTTGGAGCTTCCCACTCTGATCCCTGTCTCCAGCATCTTTGTTTCCAAAAAAAGGTAAATCCTGGACCCTTGAAGGCATTCCCACAGTTACCAGTGCCTCAGTGAGCGATGAGTGCTCGATTCAGGAGGAGGGATTTGGGGCTCAGGTTCCCCGTGGTGAGAGCTGGCACTGGCCCGAGGCAGGAGCCGTGTGGCTGCGGAGGAGCGAGGCTCTCGGGGCTCGTAGCGGGGGCCGGGGTGTGCTTGGGATGCGCTGCACATCTGGAATTCGTTGGCGCTGCTTCACAGCTCTGCCTCTTCGGAAGAGGTTATGGTAGCTTCATGGAGAAAACCATCTTCAGAAATTCAGTTTGTAATGAAAGCATAAGGTCATGGTTATACCCCAGTGTTTTCATCTCTTATGAATCCCTTGTCAAATTAATTTTGTTTGATCCATTTTTTTTTTTAATGAAAATACAAGAATTCAGTGCCTAAACATAGGCTCCTAGACCAAATGCGGGTGCTGTTGGTGCAGCTATGCTAACGGAGGGTTCCCCTGTAACTGAGCGTATGCTACAGCTCAGTTTGCCTTGTTTACGCTGCCTTTTCACCATGCCAAGTTTGATTCAATTTTAAAGGACCACCACATTCAGCTAAGATAGGCAAATCAGATTACATGGATGTTTTTCTTTTTTTAAATTCTGCTTACCCAAACCCACAGAGTGAAAGGGAACAAGCTGACTTGCACGCAGAGATTGAATGCCATCAAACAGGAGGCAATTAGTTGCTGTGCTGCTCAGCAGTTCTAGGAATTTTGCTTTTGCTTGCTTATTACTGGCCCACAGTTTGGGGGGAAACACCAGCTTCAGCGCTGGGAGTTGGATATGGCTTTATTGGTAAGCAGTGGTCACTTTGTTGTTCCCCCTCCTTGAGTCATTTGCTAACGCTGGAACAAAGAGAAATTGGATTTTCTTGTGGGAACACCCTGGGGGACAGCCACGTTGCAGCTTTTCTGGTATGGTTTGGTTTTTTCCCCCTTTGTGCAAATCTAGTAACCTGATTGTTTAATAAATCACAGAACCCGTGCATGGTACAGGTCTGGAAATGAAGGTACATTGACCAAATACTCCTGATCCCCTGGATCAGAGTCTGCAGCTGCGTTTGATATTTGAATGCAGTTCTTGGCTGATGCTCTGGAAACTATTCAGGTGTTGCTGGAAGGGGCACGGGGGCTGTCTCAGCTGCTGCAGCATAAACTACAGCCGGTACATTTTGCTTCCTGGTACCCAGAGCTTGTTGCAGAATGCCACAAAGGACTTCTATAGGTCCTATACCTTTCATACCATAAAAGGGTAGATCGTCCATGTTGGTTCTGAGTTGTCCTTTGTGAAAATTCCAGTTGTTGCCAATTGGTCACCGTGGCTATTTGAGTTGGGAAGTGAAATTCTTCGGGTGTATGGGCAGAAGATTTAAACGTGGCCTTTGCTTTACCCAGAGGGAAAGTTCTGCTGAAAAGAATTGGATTAGTTCAGTGCAAGGGAGGAGACCTTGTCCCGCTGTTCTTCCCCGTGTGCTGCGTGGCTGTTGAACTGAGGTAGAAAACTCTGGTTAAAAACCAAAAGCGAGGAAAGGAAACAAAAAACCTTGACAAACAAACCAAAACCAACCCAACCCTGAACGACGTAAGGGGCTCGCCTGGTCTCGGTGACGGGGAGATCGTTTTGTACCTGTGCATTCTGCTTCGAGAGGGTTTGGAGAAGAAAGTGCTGAGCCCAAAGAAGCAGCCCTGCGCAAAGCTGCTGAGCGAGGTGGGGTGGAGACAGTGCCGGCTGGCAGCAGGACTCGGGGTCGGGTTTGCAGTCACCAGAGCCCACGTGTGCCCAGGCAGCCCCTGCCCGCGCCGGGCACTCACCGGGGCTGTGCTGAGAAACCAGCAGCCCTGCTCAGAGCTGGGCTCAGCTCTCTGCTCCCAGCAAATATCGGCCTTTTTTTATGATTTTTGTGCTTTAAAAGGCTGTGCTGTCACATGGCATTAGCGGTCCTGCCTTCAGCCAGGCACAGCCTGGCACTGTTGCTTAGCAACTCTCCCCGATCTCCCAAATCCCAAATCAGAGCACAGGAGGAATGGGAGCTGCTACCTGGGTGGGGAGAGGGGGTGTGCTCTCGCCAGTCCCCAGCTGTGTGCTGGGAGAGGGGCAGGGGGAGGCAGGAGAGCTGGGCACACAGCAGGTCCTGCACACTCTGCCCGCCTGCCGGGGCCGGGCTGGGCTTTGGAGGGCTTCTCACACCTCGAGAGGGCACCTGAGGTTGGACAAGGAAGACGAAAACAGGCTTTTGCAGGAGTAGGAGTCACCCTGCCTCAGTTTCCCCTCCCTGTACAAGCAGGTCCTGCTCCTGCCTCTCCCCCGCAGAGGCAGCGGCTGCTCAGAGTGCCAGAGGTGTTTGTGTTCCAGGAGGTGCCTGGCGCGGTTGAAGGCTTCGCTGTGAGAGCCGCTGCTCCGCGGCCCCATCTCGCCTGCCGTGCCCCCCCAGCATAGCTCTTGGGGCAGCAGGAGCACTGCCCTCCTCTGCCCTCACCCACCTGAGGGGATGGCAGCCCCACGGCCGCCAGAATTACAGCTTCCCAACTGCAGCCTTGCTCCCAACACTGCAACCACGCTCCCCAGGGAACGCCTTTCACGGTGTAGAATCCCAGAGTGGTTCTGGTTGGCAGAGCCCTTTCAGCCAGTGCCACGGTTCCCCCAGCACTGCCAGGGCACCACTGACCCACATCCCTCAGCTCCACAGCTTGGAAACCCCTCCAGGGATCACGGGGACTCCCCCCTGCCCTGGGCAGCCTGGGACAGCCCTGGACAACCCTCAAGGGGAAGAAATTGTTCCTCAGCTCCAACCTAAACCTCCCCTGGGGCAACTTGAGGCCAGTTCCACTTGTCCTGTTGCTTCTTCCTTGGGAGCAGAGCCCAATCCCACCCGGCCCCAACCTCCTGTCAGGAGCTGTCAGAGCCAGAAGGTCTTCCCTCAGCCTCCTCCTCTCCAGGCTGAACAAGCCCAGGTCCCTCAGCTGCTCCTCACCAGACCTGTGCTCCAGCCCCTTCCCCAGCTTCACTGCCTTCCAGTGCCCTCCTTGTAGTGAGGACCCATGTCAGAGGGGGACAATGCTGCTGGCAGGTATAAAGATCACCACAAGAAGTCTCAAAGCCCTGCCCGCCATTCCACCTCCAGAACACACATCCAGAAAGGCTTCAGACCAGTGAGGGTCGACTACAGTCAACTATAGTTCGACTACAGCCTATTAAAATGGGGCAAACAACAGGGGGTTTAGCACCAGCTTCCCTTGCAAGCACAGCTTGGCCGAGCCCTGTGCCTGCTCTCCCTGCCTGGGGCACGAGGAGGGGGGCGTTTGGGATTTGTCCCTGGTGGGTGAGTCCCTGCGGGCAGGGCCCTGCTCTGCCCATTTCCCTAACCTGGGTTTGTTGTTTAGAGGAGCAGAGGTGGGAGGAGGAGGCAGAGGGAATGGGGGGTTTAAGCATTAGTTACTTGTATCTGCCAGTTTCCATAGTAACTGGGAAGAGAGGAAACCCAAATCTGAGTGTGTCTGGGTGGCTGGATGCCTGAACCCTCCTCGACCTGGACGCAGCCACTCCGAAGCCTGAGGAGCAGAGGGGTTCGGCACAGCAAAGGGTCCAGGCTGCCTGGGGAGCTGCTCCCCAGCTCTGGCCTTCGCCGCTGCCCTGGGCAGAGCGGGCAGGGCCCAGTCCCCAGACCAGCATCTGCATTGCTAGGGCCCTTTCTTTCCTGCCTCTGCCATTCCCTGGCACGGGAACAGACTCTGCTCTCCCCTCGAACCCCTCCGTGCACCGACACAGACTTGTGTCCGCTCTCAACGCCGGCACCGGTGGCTTTGGGTGCTGGTGGCTTTGGGTGCTGGTGGGTGCAGAGATGGATTAGAGCTGCGCAGTCGCTTTGTGCTGCTTCTCTGGGGCTGTCCTGCCCCTTGAAGTGGATCCCAGTTGTCACCCTCTCGGCTGGCCATGTGGGTCTGTAAATCGGTTTCAGGCTGCTGGCTTTCTGTCAGAAGTGCCCACTGCTGAGAGGGGTCAGCCTCTGGAGCGGGGCCAGAGGAGACAGCGAGGCTGGGGAAGGGACTGGAGGGAAAGGCTTCTGAGGAGAGGCTGAGGGAGCTGGGGTTGTTCAGCCTGGAGAAGAGGAGACTCAGGGGGGACCTTTTCACTCTCCCCAACTCCCTGGAGGGAGGGTGTAGGCAGCTGGGGATGGGGCTCTTCTCCCAGACAGCTCCTGACAGGAGGAGAGGCCACGGCCTGAAGCTGCGCCAGGGGAGGTTTCAGTTGGATATCAGGAAGCCCTTCCTGACAGAGGGTGATCAGCCATGGAATGGGCTGCCCAGGGAGGTGGTGGAGTCACCGTCCCTGGAGGTGTTTAAAGACAGGCTGGATGTGGCACCGAGTGCCATGGTCTGGCCAGTGTGGTGGTGTTGGGTCATAGGCTGGGCTGGATGACCTCAGAGGGCTTTTCCAGCCTCAGTGATTCTGTAAGTGGCCCAGCACAGACAGCGTGGTCCCCCCTGCCCCGGCAGAGAGCTCGGATGAGTTGAATTTCTCCCATTGAGCACCAGGAATGGGAACTTGCCAGCAGTGCTTATCAAGTGTGGAGTCCTCCTCCTTGAGCCTTCCACCCACAGTGTGAGTGTGCCCCTTTTATTGGCACCCAAAGATTGAGCTTTGCTGTGCTCTGCGCTGTGCTGGGAAAGCCCTTCACAGCCAGAGGATGCTGGCTTGGTCTTTGTGTTCTGCACGTTTGCCTTGGTGCCTGTTTGTTTGAAAGGTCCCTCAGCACTCCCATGTGCCCTGGTTGCATCTGTACAGCTCTGTGGGTGAAGTCACACGTCTTCTGCCAGTGCTGAGGTCAGACAGTGTTAAAACTGGATCACAGCCCAGTGATGTTTGGATACAGATGTCTGGGGGGTTTGCCCTTTGAAGTGATTGCTTAAAAGGGGGGAAAAAAAAGAAGGTTTTTCTTACTGCCCTGTTTCGGCCAGATGTGTCTGTGGGTGGTGGGGGGAAGCAGGAGGGAGCTGTGATGGCTGGGACAGGACCTCAGGACCGTGCACCCAAGCAAGCCTCAGGCAGGATCTTTGTTCTTCTCCACCTTCATCTTCTGACTTTTGGCTGCCTCCCAGGAGCCTGCCTGGGGCTGGGTGGGGGTTACAGACACAGCAGAGTCCTCTTACCCTCCGAGCTGCAGCCTCTTGCCTCGATGAAGGCAGTAAGTCCTGAGTGACCAGGAGCAGGGAGCAGTAAGTGAAAGCCCTGCAAGGTGGGATCACATGGGATATCCTTCACAAGGGATCACAGCCTGGAAGGAATGAGGTGGGTCTGTGAAGCAAATGGGAATTTTTTTCTCCTCATGTCATGTCTGCTCCTGTCACCAGAGAGAACTCTGGGAGAGAAGTCAGTGTTCCCTTGTGTGCTTCCATCCTGGGAGCGTTCCTCTGGGCTCTCCAGTCTCCGCAGATGAATCTGAATTAACAGATGTGTTTTTCTTCCTTCTCTCCGAAGACACCGTTTCCAGCAAACTGCAGAACAACAATGTCTACACCATTGCCAAGAGGAACGTGGAGGGCCAGGACATGCTCTACCAGTCTCTAAAACTCACCAATGGCATCTGGATCTTGGCCGAGCTTCGCATCCAGCCGGGGAACCCCAACTACACGGTGAGGTGTTGGGCTGCAGAGGGCACGGGGCGGGCTGGGCTCCCTCGAACTCGCCTTACCCGCAGCGCGATCTCTCCCTGCTTTGCCTAACGTGCTCCTTCTGAGGGAGATCTGTTTATTGCACTGGGGGTTGGGAATGCCCACGGAACGGGAGAAAAGGGAGAAACAACAGAGCTACGCTGCTCTATTACCAGTGAGCTGGGATAATGCCCACTCAGCAATGAGCAGTTACTTGCCAAGGTTACCCAGAGAGAAAGCCAAGAGACATTAGTGAGAAAGCATTGCCAGGATGCCCTTCCCCCTCTCGTGAGGAGAAATTTATGTCCTGCCACGTTCCTGCAGCAGGGACCGGCTGTCTGAATGGCAGAGGCTCTCTGGCCTTGTGCTGGCATTAGCCCGTGGCTGGTAGGAAGGTTCTCTGTCCTGCACCGTGCCCTCCTGGAGCTGTTCTCTCCGAGTCTGCTCCCCTGCTGAGGACCTGTGTGTCTGAGTGTCTTGGTATTAGAGGATTTATCTCTTGGTGGAAGCTGCTCCAGGAGTTTCAAGAAACATCCGTGATCTGGAGCCCCGCGGGGTGAAAGCAAGTGTTGGAAGGTGATTTAAAGGGTTGATGCCACAAGCCGGGCCTCAGCCTGATCCTTGCTTCAGAGAGGGCCGACAGCCACGTCTGTGTCCCTGGGGCCGAGGGCAGATCCTTAGAAGCCCCCAGGTTTAGTGCTGTGACTTTCAGCATGATGTCAAGCAAGTCTCGTCCCAGAGTCTGGGGCAGTGTCCCCTTCCTTCAGACCTGCAGAGGCCCCTACATTTGTTAAGGACTTTGGGAACCTCACAGCAGGAGTTTGCTGTCACGTACCTCCTCCTGCCTGTAGGAGGCTCTGAAAGAGCAGTTTGGTGTTGGTGACAAAGCAAGCAGTACCCAGGAGAACTGCTCTGGGTCACGGTCATCAACCATGTCCATGATCTCTCCAACCCAAGCCGTAGGTCAGAGGTTTCCATTTGCCTTTGTGGAGATGGTAGAAAGCTCCTGCCTTCCTTTGCACCCCCGTTAACCTCTGCTCTGCTCTCCTCTCCGCAGCTCTCCCTGAAATGCCGAGCTCCAGAAGTGTCCCAGTACATCTACCAGGCCTACGATGCCATCTTGAAGAACTAACAGGAGAGCAGCCTGTGCCTCACCCTGCAGAAGGAGGGGGGAGAAAGGGGTCCCCACATCCTCCTTTGCCATTGGCGCAGGGCAAGCACCCTTAACTGGAAGCAGCTGTATTCATGTGTAGGATTGCAGTCAAAGGCACTGATTAAACAAGGTAGCAATTAGTATCCACGTGCTAACGATGATAGGGAACAAGCCCCTTTGATATTTTTAGCGTCCATGGAGTTTGTAACCACTGCTTCAACTACTCCCCTGTCCCCCTCGCCCCTCCTCACTCATCCTCCGTTCTCGTGGGCTTCTCCATTTTGTGCCAACGTTGAGTGTTTTCTAAATGGCTTTAGGTGTAGTTACAATTTTGTAAAATACTGCTCACTGAAAAAAGAAAAAAAAACAACCCCAACCCAAGCAGAACCCACACGTCAGCTCATTAAAACAAGGCAAAAGTGTCGAAAACATAACACTGCACTTTATTTTATATTTTTTATACTTTTTTTTGAGTTTTTCTATTGTAATTGGCTTAAAGGGAAGGCGAGTCCAGGGAAGGAGGGGCAGCCCCGCAGGGACGTCGGGCTCTAGCCGGGTGAGCACGGCCTCGGGAACGAGGAACAGAGCCATCGCTTGGGCCGCGGAGGCAGATGGAGCCCTGAAGAGAGGGGGGATTTATTACACGTGTGCTGGCAGACTCAGCTTTTGAGGGTGTGTTTTCACCCCAGGCATCTCCCTGGCTCATTAGCTGCTGATTTGAGAAATGCAGCCGCTTTTGCGCGGGGAGGAGCTGCAGCCCGAGATTGAGAACGGGGCAGCAGTGGATGAAATGAAGGAAACGAGCCCGCTCTCGGAGCTCAAGGCTCTGGCTAGACCTCCAGGTATGGTCATACATCCTCACCCACCCACAGCCCCTCCTCTTGTTATTTCCATGCCTGCTGTGGCCAGACTGCCTTCTCAGCCCTCCCCTGAGCTGTGCCCCCTTCACCCAGCGCTGGGGCGGGCCCCGAGGCTGGCACTGCTCAACCCAGACCGGGCAGGGCTGCGGGGGCTGTGGCATCAGCCCT
This sequence comes from Todiramphus chloris collaris, assembly GCA_025345505.1. Classification (NCBI taxonomy): domain Eukaryota; kingdom Metazoa; phylum Chordata; class Aves; order Coraciiformes; family Alcedinidae; genus Todiramphus; species Todiramphus chloris. The sequence goes on from JANVCC010000195.1 coordinate 109,385, forward strand.
GCCCCTGAGTGGAGGAGGGGCTGCTGCTGGCAGCGTCCCGGGGTGCCAGGGGAGCAGAGCAGCTCGCCCTCTTCTCGTGCTGTCTCCTGAAACCCAGGCCCTGGCATGTGGGGAGGTGGTTTGGGCTTGGCAGTGTTTGCAGGGGCTCCGAGTCCCAGCTGGGCTGAGTGGAGCAGATCATGGAAGTGCTGCTTCCATTTGCAGCTTGGCTCTTTGTGCCCAGAAGCACAGGGTGACAAGGACCAGTTGCTTTCCTGCTCTCACCCCCTTGCCCTGGCCCATCTTTTCTGACCTGTCCTTAGGGCCAGGACTTTCCCTTTCCCGTCCACAGCTGTGGACTCGACACATTGCAACCACTAAGTGCTGCGGCAGCAGCACTGAAAGCAAAGCCTTTTGCATGTCCTGGATCCATCCATAGCTTGTCCTGCTTAAACTAAGCCACTAACTGGAACAGCTTTGCCCTCCCCAGCATGCTTTGATGCCATCTCCCCCCAGCGAGCAAAGCTCTTGTGCATAGCAACCCCCATCTTGTCTTTTTAGATGCCACATTCAAAGTCAGTAAATGTTTTCTGGTGGGAGAGGGTTCGTCAGGGTTTTGGCACTGTCTGCAACCGGGAAACCAGTGCTGGGAAAAGGTCACAATGCCCTGGGAGAGACTGCAGCAGGGTGCGGGTGCCGCAGGACCCCGAGGAGGGGATGTCCCTGTCTAGGAGCCCCTGTGCTCTGGCTGGGGAAAAAGTGGGGCAGAGCTGGAGCAATCCAGCCCTTGAGCCCTGGCCACGAGTGCCGAGAGGTGATTTGCTCCAAGCCCTGCGGGTGCACTGCAAAAATCATTACTAGAGCAATTAAGCAAGCCCCGGTGGCACTGAGTGTGAGGCTGTGTTGGGGCAGGGAGGAGATGGTAGCGGGTCAGCAACACACACTTCAGCCTCCTGCACTAAACAGCCACGGTGGCTTCACCACAGGGCAGGGTTCCTGAGCACCCCCTTCTCTTGCCAAATTCCTTCCCAGCTTTCTGGGCGCGTGGGTGTCTCTGCAAAGTCAGGGCTGGGTCGGTGGCATCTCTCCCTCCTCTCCCACCATGCCGCTCGGTCAAGTGTTTGCCGCATAGTTGTGTTGCTCTTCAGGCTTTACCTGCCATCTGTGTCAATAAATTCATTTCCACGGTGCCGTGGCTGTGTGTGGCTCTGTGGGGCTGGATTTGCTGGGAAGGAGGCTGCTCACTGGGAGCCTTTCGTCCTCTTTTCACCAACTGCTTTTCTTCTACAGCAGCAATAGTGCAGAGCAGGGGCTTGCAGGGTGAGGAGGTAGCGAGTGTCCTCGGTGCTCTCCTCTCATCTCAAAAAGCAGCAGGAAAAAGGCCCGGGCTTGCAGGGGGCCCTGGCACCTTGGAATGGACAGCCTCTGAGGAGGAGCAGAAGATGGATGTACCCATTTAGCCCCAGGTGGGCTCTGTTATCGTGATCTTCTTTCCCCACAGTGAAATGATAAAGTCAGGGATGCAATTTGGATTGCTCTGGACTGGTGCTGTCATTTTCCAGAGCGCTTTGCCATCACTGGTCCTGTCAGAGGCAGGATGAGTTGGGCTGTAAAGCCTGCGAACCAGGCTAGTGCCAAGCTTGGGCAGCTCCAGGCTCGGGCAGTTCCAGGCCCAGGCATCCCCAGGCTCGGGCAGCCCCGGGCTCAGCCCTCGCAGTGGCCAGAAATACACGCCCCAGAAGCGGGCTCGGGAGACGCTCTGGAGCGGAGCAGAGCAGCCCTTGCCCTTGCCCTCGCCCTTGCCCAGCCTTGGCTTAAGCAGCACTTGGAGCTCTGAGTTCCACCCTTGGAGGAGTCGGGGTGGCAGGGCCCGTGGCAGCACCGTGCCCTGCGCTGGGCTGGTGCCCCGCTGGCAGCAGGGGTGCCCGGCAGCAGCAGTGACGGGCTGGATTGGGGTCACTGATCTTGCCGTCGTGTCCCCTCAGGCAGCCCCGCTGTGGCTGGGCTGGGCCGAGTGCCCGACCCTTGGGGAGGGGGTGGGATGGGAACGCTGTTCCCGGCTGTGGGTCTGCTCCTGCCCTGGTGCTGGGGGTGAGCCGGGGCCGTATTTGGCCCAACAGGAGTAAAAAAGCTGCTGCAAGATTCTCAGGGCTCTGCAGCATCAGCTGCTGTCCCTTCATGGCCCGGGTCAAAGGGAAAGGTTCCTTCCCTCCCTTCCTTCCACACACAGCCACCCCCTCCGCCTTCTGCCAGCGGCCCTCCGGGAGAAGTTGGTCTTTCCTGCTGCTCTGGATTTGCAGGAACACTCGTGCCCTGTAAACGGGGACACACCAACCCCGGGCAGTGCCCTACCTTGCAAACTGGGTTTGCTTCATTAGCGTCGTTGGCCTCCGGGGCTGGGAGCTTATGGGACACGGGTGATGTTCCCAGGGCTGGGAGCTGCCACGGGGTGAGTGGTCCTCAGAGTCTTCCTCGGTCCCAAGGCCCATGCCATGGGGCCGGGACCTCCCGGGTTGTTCCCTGCTGCTCTGGCTGGAGCTGGTGCCAGACCCGTTGCACTGGGTGAGCTCCCCAAGTCCCCGCTGCTCCCGCTGGCCTCGCACCCATCCCACTCCGTGCCAATGCCTGGGTAAGGGTGACCGCAGGGCCCCAAGCCCACCTTGCAGCGCTGGGAGGGGCAGGGACTCATTCAAGGAGTTGGGAGGCTGAGGCAGAGGCAGAGGCAGGGGCTCACCACAGACCCCCCGAGCCATCGGCCCTGCTCACCCCCTCCTGCCGCCTGTGTCCGAGGGTAGGGGGTCTCTCTGATGGGTGATTTTTGGTCTGCGTTGGTCTCCTGTCACTGAGGCTGGGATAAGCCTCCCAGATAGCGGGGACTTGCCAAGGATCCAGCCCCGCTCCCCTCCCCCCTCCCTCATATATTAAATTTCACAAACAAAACTGCAAGTGAAGAGCATCTCGGAGGAAACTGCTAAAAATAGCCCCGAGGCTGGAGCCTGAATTGTGCAGGAGAGTTCATGTGCAGCCGTGATCCCTGCCCTCTCCCAGAAACATTCCAGGGCTCTCTACAGTGATGCAGGGAGCCAGAGTCGGGGGCTATGGAAGCAGAGCAGCACCTAGGGCTGGTAACAGCCCCCAGGGACATGAAGTGTTTCCCCAGCTGCGAGCTCTGCAGGGAAATCAGCCCCAAGTCTCTGAAAACCTGGGTGAAATGTGAGGCAGGGGAAAGGGGCTCTGCCTCCCTTTGCCTGGCACTGCTCTCTGGGTCAGCCTTGGTGCAGAGTGGCATGAAAGGTGTCCCACATTTTCCCCGCTGCTCTTGCCCCCGTGCCAAGCCATGGGGCTGTGTCTGCTGTCCCCTTTTCCCCTAGGAAGGATATGGCAAGGTGTTTCCACTTGTACCCCCTCCTCACCCTGGAGAGGAGCCCCTGGAGATGATGTTTTTCCTGGCCAAAGGTGCTGATGAGGCTGGGGAGAGCCCGGGCACGCTGTGGCTGCTGTTCAGGCTCAGCCACGGAGACACCCTGGTGCTCACTGGTGTCACAACAAGCTGGAGTGGGGTTCAGAGTCTACTTCAAGGAGTAGAGAGGTGTGGGAAATCCATCAGCAGTGTGTCGTGGGGGCCTGGACCACACGCTCCCCAGAGGTGCAACGAGCGTCTTCCTCGCTGTCCTGTACACAGGTAAATGCTCAGTGTGGGGTGTCCCAGAAATGCAGACACTGCAACAGAAATGTCCCTGCCTTGGTGGGGCCTGGCACCACCCTGGACTGAGAGCACTTGCTGGTGACAGTGGGCACAGAAAAACCCACAGCCCTGCCAGCTGGACCAGGAGCTGGCAGAGGAAGGGTGTGATGTGCTCAAGAGCATAGCGAGCAGCAGTGTCGAAGGAAGGAAAGGGTCCCTGGGAGGGGTCCTACCCCCCCCCCCAAAGGACTCCAGCCTCAGGGGGCTCCCACGGCGTGGGCATGAGGGCACAGATGCCGTTGGGCGCCGTGGGGGGAAGGGGTGATGGTGTTGCACCCGACACACTGCAGGGGGGACATGGGAGGGTCTTTTCCCATCAGCACCTCCCCAGAGCCCCGGGAGAAGCCGGTGTCCCTCCTGGCTTCCTGCGACTCGCCCTGGGCATTCCCTGCCTCTTTTCCCGGGCGTTGCCTCCTTCCCTCCCCGGGTACCCCGTGCATCCCCGCCTGGGCAAAGCTCCTTCCCTCCGCGTGAGCTGCCTGCATCACTCCCGGGCACCGCTGCCCGCATCCCTGCCTGAGCACAGTGCCTGCCTCCCTCCCCAGGCGCTGCCCGCCTCCCCGCCCGGGCATTCCCGCATCCCTCCCGGCCACCGCCCGCCTCCATCCCCCGCCGGGCACCGCCTGCCCCCCTCCCCGCCGTGCCCCGGCCGGGCTCTGCGACCCAGCGGCGGCCGCGCTCCCCGCCCGGCGCCCCCCGCCGCCGTCCGGCCCCTCGGTAGCGCCGG
>JANVCC010000195.1:114235-133508 GCA_025345505.1 Todiramphus chloris collaris
CTGCAGCGGGGCCGCCCGCCCCGCACCGGGCTCGCCGCATGGCTCCGCCGCCCGCCGGGGCGCCGCCGGCCCGGGCCACCGCTGCCAGGTACGGGGAAGGGGGGGACCCGCCGGAGAGCGGGGAGGGGGGGGGGAACGGGACAGGGGGCAAAGTTGCCGCTGGGCAGGGCCGGGGCTAAACCGGGGCAGCGGGGCCGGGAGGGGTCCCCAGCCGAAGTTGAGCGCCGGCGCTCCCCGCTTCCCCCCACCGCTCCCCGTCGGCCTGGGGGGTGCGTGTGCGGCACCCCTCGGCACCCCGCGGCACCCCCCGGCACGCCCCGACCTCCTCCGGCCCCAGCACAACCCCCGCGGGCCGGTGCCGGGGTTGCTGCGCTGCCCGCCGCAGCGAGAGCATCCCCCGGGAGGGTCGGGGCAGGATGCGGGGTGCGGGGAGCAGGATGCGGGGTGCGGGGTGCAGGATGCTGCCGCCGTCCCCGCCTCACGGGAGGGGTCAGCACTGGCTCCTCCGGCTGCCCCCGGCGTCGCGGGGTGGCGGGTGGCGGCGGGGTGCCCAAGGTCGCGCCGGGAGCCGGGGCATCCTTCCCGGGAGCCCCCTGAGAGCCTCTGCCCGGCCCCCCAGCCCGCTGAGCTCGGCCTTGAGCTGAGCACCTGGGGCCCCCCGGATGGTCCTTGCTCGGCCACCCCACTGCGGGGCCATTCTGGCCGCATTCCTCCCTCTGTGCCTCAGTTTCCCACGGTGGCCTGAGATGCTCGTGGAGCCGGGAGCCATCAGGTTGGCCTGTGCTGCCTCGGGCTGAGAGCCCACTTTCTGGGGCCCATGAGACGCCTTTCCCCATTTACGGCTCCCATGTGTGAGCCGGGAGGGGGACAGGGGTTTTGGGGGGAGTCACAGCAGGGCTCAGCCCTCTCTGCAGTTCAGGGCAGCCCCACGGGTGCTGATCTCCAGCCACGTCCCTCCACCACCCTCCAGGTCCGCAGGGGAGCTGGCGTTGCTTCGGTGGGGAGGAAGGGTTTGTGGGGACAGGGTTGTCCCTGCAGCAGAGTGGCCCCCTGGGACATGCAGTGACCATGCTTTCTGATGGTGGAGAAAGGCCCCGGCAGGGCTGGGCATTGGGGCTCCTGCACCCCCTCCCCCATTTCCCTGTATGGCACAGAAACGCTTCCACAGCTGGGGCATGCGGGTCCCCGAGGGCAGCAGCACCCCAGGGGATGGCTTCAGCAGCACAGCGTGCCACAGCCCCGAGCCCTGGGCAAAATCCTACCCTGCTGACTCAGGGCTGGATCAGGCCCTGCCGGCCCTCAGCCCCGCTGTGAGGAGGATGAGGATGGTGTGAGCCATAGCCCAGGATGAGGGACCGTGGGAAGCCCAGCCTCCTCAGCACCCAGCAGCAGGAACCTCCACGGTCGGGCTCTCCTCTGGGCAAATATCAGTCAGGATAGAGTGGGTTGAACCTGCCACTTTCTGCCAGCTCAGGGACCACAGCCCTGTGCTTTGGGGACGGTTTCCAGGGGAAAATGAACCAGAGCATCACAAATTGCTAAAAGCATCCACGCTCTGGGATAAAACACAAACTGCTTCCTAGTGACGGGACCAAGTGAAAGGGGGACCCAGCCTCTCACCTTTGCTGTTTCCATCACAGCTCCTGGTTGGGAAGCTGGTGCCAGTGAGTGTTTGGGTTCCTTGGACTCGGCTCCTGCATCCTGGGGTGTGGGTTATCACCCCATGACCACCTGCACGTGCGGCCCTGCCCCAGGGCCCTGCCACCCTCAGCACATGTGCCAGCAGCTTGTGGGTTCACCCCGTCAGCTGGCTCGGAAATTAGCCTCCATCAAGTTAATTGCCAAACCGCTCAAAGCCTGAAATTAAACATTAAAGCTGTCACTTGCAGTCACAGAGCAATCTCCCCCTGCCCCAGCGAAGACAATTCTGTCTGTCCAAGCGGAGGGGAGATGGATTTCCTGTCTTGGGGCAGCTCTGAGAAGGAGCAGCCGGTGACAGTCCATGGGACTGGTCCCCAGCACAGCCCAGAACCCCGCTGCTGCTGGGGCTGGGCAAACCCTGAGCTGCAGACAGTGCCTTTCTCAGGTTTCCTTGCTCTGGTACCGAAAGGGCTGAATGTGCTGTGAGAACCTTCCTGGGACAAAGTTCACTCCAATCCTGTCTCTCACAGTTCTGCAGGGTGGGAGCCTCCAAGGGGACCCTGAGGTCTTGTAGTGCTGAGCTCCCTGCTGGGGACATTGCCCAGCCCTGGGGGATGCTCCTGCTCCCCAAGGACAGATACAACCCTTCTCCTTGGGCTCCCGCTTGGCAAAATATCTCCTGAAGCAATAGTGGGGTCTGCCAGAGTGTCCCTAAGATGTGACCAGCTTCTCCTTGGCCTTGCAGTGACGGGCTCTCCCGGAGGGGAAATGCATCCTGAATGGGGCTGAGCCCCCTGTGCGGGAATATGCAGCCTCGGCACCGCAGGGGCAGCACCAGGGCAGTGGCCGGTGTGCGGAGGCATGGTGGCAACGTTCAAGATCGCTGTGCTGGGAGCCCAGGGCGTGGGCAAGAGCGCCATAGTCCGGCAGTTCCTCTACAACGAGTTCAGCGAGGTCTGCGTGCCCACCACGGCCCGACGCGTCTACCTGCCCGCCGTAGTCATGAACGGCCACGTCCACGACCTGCAGATCATGGACTTCCCCCCCATCACCGCCTTCCCCGTCAACACGCTGCAGGTAGGGGCACGCCTGGCTTGGTGTGACGGGACCTCCACGTCAGGGGGTCTCCAGTGACATTGGGGGGTTTTGCTGTATAAAACCTGCAGGCTCCTGGTTCCTGCTCTTTGGGGGATGCTGCTCCTCCACAGCCGGGTTTGCTTGCTAAAAGCCAGTGCGAAAGATTGCATCCTCATGGCTGCTGGCTGTGTGGGCCCAGGGTAAAGCTTTTTCAACTAAAATGACAGCAAATATGGGAGAGAAGTCATTCTGGTCTGAGGACCACGGCTCTGGCAGTGCCACATGGATCTCAGAGCACTGAGATCCAGTTCAGTGGCTGTCAGAGCTGGCACTGGCAAAGGAGCTCAGGAAGCATGGCCAGAGCACCAGGGGGTCCTGAGGAACCAGACCCCAATGCACCTACTGCCCGAGTCAGGCAGAATGGGGCTGTTCAAACCCCTCCCGGGGTGGCCGTCACCCTCCCACCACTGTCTGCACTTGTCCTCAGAAGGATGTGCCCACCAGCTCCTCCTCAACTCCTCAGTGCTCTCCGGTGCTCCAGAAGAGCCCCAAAAGGCAGAGTGGGGCTGGAAAGCGTGGCCACCAGTGCCAGCCGCTTTGGGGGCTTTAATGGGGCAAAAGGGGATTTTAAGCTCATGCCATAGCCTCATCCCAGGGGCACAAGCTGTGCCACTGCTGCAGGGAAAGGAGCTGGAGGTGCCCAGCCTTGGCTGCAGCCAGGCCAGAGGGCAATGGCCCCGGTAGGGACACCTCCAGGGGAGCTGGTCCCTCTTGTGTTTTTGACCAATACAACTATATCGCCCCAGTGCCCGACAGCAGGGGGCTTACGGGGGCCTTGTAGTGTGCCAAGTTCCCCCAGGCTGGCGGGCAGGAGGCGAAGGGAGAGCTCCAGGGGCAAGGAGGAGGTTTAAAAATGAATCGGCGTGTGCAGGGAACGAAAGGTCAGCGTGAGACACAGCCCGAAATAGCAAAGGGTAATTTATTGACAGGGCAGCCGACGCTCACGTACTCCATTAGCTCCCTGCCTGGCTGCGCTCAAGAGGCAGCTGATGGGAACAGATGGAGGTTTCCAGGGAAGAGAGGGTGGTCAGAGGGATGGCTCTGAGGGGAGAGGGAAGGACCACGGTGGGGTATGGCTCTGTGTGCTGGGAAGCGTAACTGGGCTCTGCTCTGTGCCTGGGAGCAGCATCCCTGTGGTGACATCGTGGGAGAGGAGCAGGTCCCTGACATCCTGCTCCCACATGGGGCCAGGCAGGATGCACAGGGTGTCCCTCCTCCAGCCCTGAGCATCCCAGGAAGCTTGCCCTGCACGGAGAAAACTGTCCGGCTGCCAGGCCAGCAGAGCAAGCTGCACCCCAGCGGGGTAACATAACTCAATTTATTACTATCCCAGGTGTATCAGGGCTCAGAGTAACCTCAGAGTAACACACCCGCTTCATCTGCCTGCAGCTCTCTGAGACCGAGGAGCTACACATCCTTTCCTCTCCTCGGAGGATGGGAGAGGGGCTATGTCATGCTGCTCGCTCACAGCTCCTTCCCATGCTGCTTGCTGTGGAGACTGACCTGCACCCCAAAACTTTCCTCCTCCCAGTTTCCTTCAGCCCTAGATCTTCCCGGTTTGCCTCACCCCGCTGATGAACTCAAAGGGATGATTCACGGTACCGAAGAGGTTTGCTCGGGGAGCAGTGATGCCTCTCCTCCTTGGTGCATCTTTCTCCTCTCCAGCGGTGCTCAGGAGGGTTTGTGGTGCTGCCTGCACGGGTGCCATTCCCAGTACCACTGCTGGGCTGGGAAAGTGGCTGGAAGTGGGGCAGATTTTTGCTCCTATAACATCAAAAAAAAATCCTTTTATTCCTGGAAACTCAAAGCTTTCCTACTAACGTGCATTTCTTACAGCTCCAAGGTTTGGCTGTGGAGGGGCCAGCCCTGACTCCTGTCCCAGCTCCTGACCTCCCTCTCAGAGATCCCATTTCTGAGCAGCCACTGCTCCTCTCCTGCCCGTGCCACCCCTCCAACCAACCCCACTGCCACCTTCCCCCTCTGACCCACCGAGCAGCTGGTCCATCACCCCAGCCCCACAGGGACGAGGATGTGCTGAGCCCCACTCAGCCCTCAGCATCCACCTCACCTTCCCTGCCCAAAACCCGGGGTACACCACTAATTAACACACATAATTAGCAGCTCTGGAGGATGAAGTTTTTACATCCAGAGCAGGGGCTGCCTTTAGCTCACCCCAGCTCACCTCGGGGCCACTGTTTTCTCTCGGGAGAGGAATCAGGGCTGACAAATGCCGTTATGTCTCCTCTGGATTAACAAGGGGGAAGATCTCCAGAGGTGGGTGGGGGTGGCAGAAGGGCTGCCGGGGGCAGATGCATCCATTGCAGGGACGGGTCAGGGCAGAGCAGGGGTGAGCTGGGTGCTGGCTGTGGGGCACGCAGCCCCCTCGCTCCCTGCCAGCGTAGCAGCAGCTGTGGCCTGCCCAGCCCCAGGCACCCCCGGGCACCGCGATGGGGCTGAGCCAGGATTGATCCCTCTCTGCACCTTGCAGGAGTGGGCGGACGTGTGTTGCAGGGGGCTCCGGAGCGTCCATGCCTACATCCTGGTCTATGACATCTGTTGCTTTGACAGCTTCGAGTACATCAAAACCATCCGCCAGCAGATCCTGGAAACAAGGTAGGCACCTCTTCCCCAGAGGGCACATCTCCTGGGGCTCCCAGCAGGGTGGGACAGAATCCCAGGATCCCAGTAGTGTGCAGGTTGGAAGGGCCCTCTGGGGACCATCTGGTGCCACCCTCTGCTCCATCCAGCAGGGGCACCCAGAGCAGGGGCCCAGCAGCGCAGGGTCCAGCCAGGGTGGGAATCTCTCCAGAGAAGGAGACTCCACAGCCTCTCTGGGCAGCCTGGCACAGCCTCCCACACCCTCACACCAAAGAAGGTTCTCCTTCTCTTCAGCTGGAACCTCCTGGCTTCCAGTTGGTGCCCGCTGCCCCTTGTCCTGTGGCTGGGCACCACTGAGCAGAGTCTGGCCCCATCCTCTTGCCCCCCAGGGCCCTTCAGCTCTTGCTCAGCATTGCTCAGCTCCCCTCTCAGGCTGCTCTTCCCCAGCTGCACAGCCCCAGGGCTCTCAGCCTGGCCCCAGCACAGAGATGCTCCAGCCCCTCAGCATCTTCAGAGCCTCTGCTGGACTCTCTCCAGTGGTTCCTTGTCTCTCCTGAACTGGGGAGCCCAGAACTGGACACAGTGCTGCTCTTCCCATCTCTCCCCTGCTCTTGGCATCAGAGATGAGATATTACAGCCCAGGACCAAGCCCCTTTGCAGAGCCAGGAGCTCAAAATCAAAACAAAACCCAAGGGCAAGAGAAGGAACAGATTTCCCCTGAGGGTGAGGGCAGCCATCCCTGGGAAAGTAGCTGGGACTGGCATGGTGGATGACTGGCTACAAGAGGGACAAGGGCACAGGCCAGGAGGAGGCATGTCCCTCTCGGCAAGGCACAGCCAAGAGGCAGTTTGGGATGTGTTGGGGGCTGTGGGCTGGTTGCTTGTCGTGCTGTGCTGTCCCCTTCTGTCCTCGCTCACCACCTGCCCTCCCCAGGGTCATCGGCACTTCGGAGACTCCCATCATCATCGTGGGCAACAAGCGGGACCTGCAGCGGGGCCGGGTGATCCCGCGCTGGAACGTCTCCAACCTGGTGAAGAAGACGTGGAAGTGCGGCTACATCGAGTGCTCGGCCAAGTACAACTGGCACATCCTGCTGCTCTTCAGCGAGCTCCTGAAGAGCGTGGGCTGTGCCCGCTGCAAGCACGTCCACACCACCATCCGCTTCCAGGGTGCCCTGCGCAGGAATCGGTGCACCATCATGTGAGCCCCCCGTGCCCCGGCCGAGCCCTCGGCTGCGCCCCTGCGGCCACCCATCCTCGGGGACTCTGGCTCCCCGGGTCACCGCTCTCTGTGGGGGTGATGCCACGGTGGGAGCGGTGCCAGAGGCACCTTGGGGTTTGCTTCCCTGCCAGCACTGGTGCCCTGTGGTGACGTTTGGGGACGGTGCACCTTGAGTGGTCTTGGGCAGGGTGATGTGGTGGCCACGGGCAGGTTGGAGCAGGTGGGTACCTGGGCTGCCTGGAGGTAGCGAGGCCTGAGGGAGGACCTCAGCTCGAGTCCTTCCTGAGCTGCCAGCGCTCAGGGCCAAAGTCATCCTGGGGGGTTCGTGTCTCTGCCGTGCCTGAAGCTCTGAGCGGCACCAGGGGGTGGAGGAGGTGCCTCGGATGGTGCCCAGAGGTTGGCTGTTGGGTCCGTCCTTGCCAGCTCCTGCCCCAGCATCACGGGGCAGTGCTTGCTGCTGCCTGCCCTCACTGGCTCCCGGGAAGGAAATGGCCCAGCGCCTGGCTCCTGATGCACTGGGGGTGGCCCTGTCCCTGGGCCACAGTGGAGCTGGGAGCCCTGTTTCCCTCCTGTGGAGCTGGGTTTCTCCCCATGGAGGGAAGAGCAGCCCCCAGCAAGAGGCCGGGTTACACAGGCTCTTTTGGCTCTGTTGGGTCAGATTTCCAAGTGGAATTTCTGGATGGAAGCAAGAAAGGGGAAAAAAAATAATAATAAACACCCATCCTGCCCCTTACATCCCCCGGGGTGCTGCTTCCCCAGCACTTTGAGTCCCCTTCATCCAGGGAAGGCTTCTCCTCCTGCACCAGCCCGTTGAACACCAAATCATCTCAAACCTCTCCTCGCCAGGCAGGTGACCCCTTCGCTACCTCGCGTCCCGAGCTCAGCAGGCGACGGCTTTGTGCGGCTCCCACTCGGGCCCCGGCGTCCCCCGGGCTGGCAGGTCCCCCTGTGCCCCTGGCGCTGCCGCCGGGCAGGGCTGACCCGTGCTGGGCTGTCCCACAGCAACGCCTGCCTGCACCCACGGGGGACAGGGGTGCTGCAAGGGCAGCCTGCGAAGCAATAGGAAGCTGGACTTGCATTTCAAGTTGCATCCCTTATTTTTATTTTTTTCTTAATTCTGTGTACATCTCTTAATAGGGAAGTGAGCTCACCCCCTCTCCCATACACTTTTTTTTTTTCCTTTAGTGTTTTTTAATCTTTCAGCTTGTTTTTACACCAGTCTTGCAGGTCACCTGGGTCCTGTCCTGCAGGGCAGGTGGCAAAGCACGGGCTGTGTTAGCAAAGGGTGTCGGGCATCGTGCTGGTGATGGGCGAGAGAGAGGCCAAGGGGGTCACGGTTCCTCCTTCTTGGCTGCTCCGAGTAAGACACCAGGGAACACCGTCCCCACCCCCTGAGGCAGGATCTGAGGCCAGTCCATCCTCTGGCAAACCCCTCTCACTGATTCCTGGTGTAAGGGATTCATTCAGCACCGCGCTGGGCAGTGCAAGGGGCCACCAGCCCCATCTGTCCCCCCGAGGTTTCCACCTCGCAGAGGCACCGCTGCGCTCTCGGTCACACTTTCCATGAAGAGCACGTCCAGCCGAGTCCCAGCACGGTGCGTTGCCAGCCCCATCCCTGCTGCCAGCCCCCGCACGGCCCGGCAGCCAGGGCTGAGGGGTTGGGTGTCACCCTGAGCCTCCCTTCCCACCCCCAGCAGCCACTTCGGGAACCAACCCTGTCCCCCTTGAAGGAGGATAAAAGGAGAAGAGGTGATGGGGGGACACGGGTCCATCGCAGGTGGCTGTGAAAGCCCCAGCCAGGGTCGGGCAGGGACACTCCTCACCATCCTTCGCCTTCATGGCAACCCCTCCCCCACCAACCCCCCCAAAACCCCATCTCGTCAGGATCTACTAACAGTGTGAGTCCACGTTAGCAGTCTCTGGCCAGCTGCAGCCCTCCCAATTGTCTGAGAAGGAAACTCCCTGGTAAATGCTAAAAATAAAGCATTGATAAAGTGCTCCGATGTACACATATCAACGACTAAGCCAATACATTGTTTGTTATAACCCTGTAGCCTGCAGTTTATAGCACAATTAGTTACAGGTTTTTATAGCATCTATTTAGTATTTTGGAGGAAAAAAAAAAAAAAAGGTTATAAATATGATTGTTATATTCTATTGTACTTTATAGACAGAAAAAGTTATACTAGTAATAATAACTCACTGCTTCGACAGCATTTCCCCGCTCCCGAGCAAACGAGGGCTACAAAGAGCTGCTTTCCCAAGAGCCCGGGGGGCGAGATGGTACCCGCCGGGTGCAGGCAGGGAAACCAGGCCAGGAGGTGCAGCCCGTGGCCGGGCTGGGGGGGGGCAGAGCAGGCAGGAGCACAGTAGCAGCTACAAGCCCCCCGCGCCTTGCCCCTGCTCGCACCCCTAGTGCAGTGTGTCACCACTTGCCCAACACCACCCTGGTCCTGCTAAAAATAACCTGCTCCTGGGCCTGGGAGAGGCTGAGGATGTCCCCACCACTGTCCCCAGGGCAGTGCCAGGTTCCTGCCCCTGTGCATGTGGTGCCGCAGGAGGCGATGCCTGGGTTCGGTCCAGCCCCGGCCAGGATGCTTCTATCCTCCTCCTCCTCCTCCTCCTGCCCTGGTGAGCATCCCGGTTGCCTGGACTTGACTTTCCTTTCCCTCCTGGACTTCTTGTTGGAGATTCCCAAGGTGTCTATGCCACCTGTAACACCCTGCACTCCCTTCTTTGAAATCGAATTAAAATCAGGTCTGTCCCCTCTGTGCCCGCCTCGCTGCATCGCTGCTCTTCGCCCGTGGTGCCAGACTGCTGACCACCCCCGCTGCGCTCGCAGCCCTTCTGTGGGAGGCAGTGGCCAGGGTGGGGGAATTTGCTTCTCCCTTGCAGAAGGAATTTGTTTCGCAAGCAGGTTTTGCAGCCGCAAGGCCCCGGCTCTCACCCTTGCTGCTCCTCGCAGGTCTGGCCTCCCTCTCAGGGACGATGGGGCTCTTCTGGCCCCCGTGGGGCTCTTCTGGCCCCCGTGGGGTCTCGGAAGGACGTTTGCTGTGCACACAGACAGCAGATCGGCAGCACAAACTCCCTTCACCAGCCGAGAGCCCCACCAGGGCTATCTTCTGTCCCTCCCCCCCCCGCACAGAAAAGATGCTGAGCCAGAAGAGCTTTGGTACATCTCTATTGCACAAACACCACTGCTGGGTCCACGGCTGCAGTCTCGGGGGTGTGGTGGTGGCCACCGTGAGCCTTGGTGACAGCCATCACCGTGGCCATCACCACAACCCCCCTGAGTCTCCCATCTTCATCTGCAAGGAAGGATCACCTCCTGTGACCCCCTCGCCAACCTGAGCGACTCGAACAGTCCTTAAGGCTGTAAGGCACCGTCAGACACTGTGCTGTAAGACACGGGGGCTGCTGGTCCCATTGTAGAGATGGGGAGGACTGGTGGTCCTGAGGTACGAGGTGCTTTCCGTGCTCGGATGGTGGTGCAGGGTGGCCCCGCTTTAGAGGCACACCAGGGGCCAGCTGCACGCCCTTCCTGCAGGAAGTGCCCCATTCTCTCCCTTTGGGGCTGTATTTTTCCACCCAGACCAGTACAAGAGCACCCGTTTGGGAAGAGAATGACCAGTCCAAAACGAAAACCCCAAGGGGAAGGAGTGGGGTGGAGCTCCAAAGAGAAAGTGGGGGAACCCCTTGGATTGCCTGGGAGTAAATCCATCACGTTGCCCATGCCAACCTCGGGCACTGCAGCTCCAGCTTCAGCATCGCTCCCACCTTCAGATGAGTGAAGGGTCTGCCCCACTTAAACTGGGGGTGGGGGTCAGACCCACGCCTCCTCATCATCCTCGGTCAGCCAGGCACCGCTGTCGGACAGTGATGGCTTTGTCATGGGGTGGGTGCTGCCTGGCTGGGGGTTCTGGGGGGGCCCCGGGGGGCGATGCTGTCCCCGGGGGGCACGTGTGTGCTGCCCTAGGGGGGTGGGGATACGTGAGGGGCGTTTGCCCGGCCTGTGGTCCCGCCGCGGACGCACCTTGGGCTGCAGCTTCAACTTATAGATGGAGGGCACACGCTTGGGTTTCCTCAGGCACCGCCGGGGCTTGCTGGCCCTGGCTTCCTGTGGGATCTGGCCCCCAGCTCCAGGCCCCTCTGTATCCCCCCCGGCTGGGAGGCTGCTGGGCTGCAGGGTGGCTGGCAGGGGTGTTTTGGGGACCCAGTTCCCCAGCCCCACAGGGCGCAGGGGCTGTGGCCCACGAATGAGTTCCTCCACCACCTTGCCATAGCCGGGGTGCTGCATGTGCCCCCAGCACCCCCGGGGCCCCTCACTCCCGCAGTCTCCCCCTCTTTCATCTTCCGGTGCCCCGGGTCCCTCAGCATCCCCAGACCTTGGGGTCGGGGCTGAGTGGCACTGCCGGGTCTCCTGGGGACCCCCCCCAGCAGCACAGACCTTGCACCCATCTGCCAAGTGAGCAGGGGGGGTGGGGGGGCAGCAGGCTGGGCCAGCTTTGAGGGGTTTAGTGCTGCCATCCTGTTTCAGAGTCTGGCTGGAGGAATTTCGGGGTGTGGGTGGTTGGCCCCGGCCAAGGGCTCCCTGGCTCACTTCCCGATGGTTTTTCTGGCTCTGGGAGTCTCCCCTGGCGTCCCAGTGTGGGGAGGGGGCATGGACCTTGATGGGGCTGGGAGCACGGGGTGTCACCGCAGTGGGGACTCCCCCTTGCCGTGGCCTGGCAGCTGCCGCAGGTGATTTTCCTCCTTGCAGGGTGCATTTTGGAGCTGCTGGTGTCAGCCGGGTGCCGGGTGCCATGGGCCTGCCCCGTTCCGGTGCCGTGGGCATTCTCCCCGGGGTGCTCACGCGAGGTGCCTTCGGGACCCCCACGCCATCCTGCGTGCTGGGAGCCATCCGGGAAGGGGTGGGTGCCCGTCCTGGCACCCTGTGGCCAGGGGAGCCGGGCCGAGTGGGTGACTTGGACTGCGGGGGCTGCCTCCCCGAGGGGGCAGCTGGCGGCTCCTGCATCCTGCAAGGAGAGAGAGCGGAGAGGGGCCAGGGAGCTGCTGCGTCCCCCCTCCATCCAGCCTGGTGCCGAACACCTCCAGAAGGGAAAGCAAAAATTCAGGGATGTAGGAAAACCTGCTGTGAAGGCAGGCGGTTCGGGGCACGGAGCAACGCTGCGGCACTTACCTGCCCGAAGGGACCCGCCGGGGCTGCTCTCGGCGGGGGCCGGCACCCACTGCGCGACCCGAGCCCTCCGGAGAGGGGGTGGCGGGGAGGCGGGGCCCGGGGGGCCCTCGGGACCCCCAGGCAACGGGGGGCAGCGGGCTCTGCGAGCGGCTGACCAGCAGCGCGGGCGGGCAGCGGCCGGGGGCAGCCGCCTGGGGGGCCGGGCACAGCCAGACCTCGTGCTGCGCTCGCTGCCGGGGGCTCCTGGCTTTCCGGGCTTGTTTGTGAGCTGGGGGGAAAGCGGAGGGGAGCGCTCAGCACCCCAGCCCATGGCCCAGACCCGCGGGTGCAGCCCGCCCGGCCACTGCTCAGCATCCCGGCCCCCGGGGATGCCGGTGCGGGCCGAGCTCCGGGCGCGGGGCTTGGGGCCCGAGGCCCGGCTCGATCCGCGGGCTGCCGTGACCCCTAGCGGCCGCTGCAGCCGGGGCGGCCCGGGGCCAGCCCCATTCCCAGCCACGCAACGCGCGGCACAAGGGCACAAGCCTCCTTCCCGCTCCCGCAAACGGCTCCGGGGGCAGCGAGCCCCGGGAGGGGACCCCCCCCCCCCCCCCCACGCCAGCCTTGGGGTCTGGGGCACAGGGACTCACAGAGCGAGGTGCAGCGGCACGGGTCGTGCTTGTCCAGGTAGTGGTCCAGCGTGTCCCAGCCGCCCCCGACCCGCACCATGACGTGCTGCCGCAGGATCTGCGCCGGGTGCCATGAGAGAGGTGCGTGTGATGTCCCCGGGGACCCCCCCACCCTTCTGGAGGGGCTTGGGGGTGGCACTCTCAGCTGGGCTCTGAGAGGAGAGGGCTTCCCCTATGGGCCACCGGGTTTTCATCCCCCGGCTCAGCACCACTGGGGCAGGAAGGGTCTCGGCTCCTGCTGCCATCCCAACAGGCAGGTTGCACGGCCCCGAGGGCAGAGGGGAGCCTTTTGGAAAGCCCCTCTGAACTCTTGTGATGAGCACTTTGAGATGGCCAAGCTTAGGGACAGAGCATCCCAGTGTTCCCACTGCTGGGCAACACCTGGCTCTGGCTTGGCGTGGGACAGCGGGTTTTGTCCCGTACTCATGGGTGGTTACACCCCTGCAAACATACACTGCAGGGCCACGCTGCCCCGCTGCCCAGCTTGGGGGATAATGGTCAAAAACCCCACAACGGCCCCATTTAGGAGATGGATTATGGTAGTGGCTTTGTGGCCACCAAGCAGGATTCCTGATGCCTGTGCCCCAAAAGCACGGGGAGAAGCAGCTCACCCGGACAAAGATGAGGGTGTCGGAGTCACCCACACGGTACTTCCCTTCGGATATCTTGATCATGGGGAACTGGACAGGGCAGGTACAGCGGCTCACCAGGTGCTGTACCTGCAGGCAGCAGAGATGGGCTCTTACCAAGGCATCCTGGGAAAGGTCCTGGGGTGGTCATTGCCATCCTCATTGCCATCTCCATCCCCATCCCCACACCAATCCCCATCTCCATCTCAATTCCCATGTCTATCCTCATCCCTGTCTCCATCCCTATCCCCATCCCCATCATCTCCCTCTCCACCCCCATCCTGCTCCATGCCCCTCCATACCATCTGGTCAAGGTTGTGGAGGTCCCGTGGTTTCCTGGGGGGCCTGGGCAGGGGGGTGTGTGCAGGTGGCAGGTCCAGCTCCTGGCGGATCTCCTCCTCAATCTCCTCTTCCATCTGCACGAGGGTTGGGGCGCTCATGCCAAAGCGGGCAGCCCGGCGTGCCAGCTCCAGCAGGCACAGCACAAAGTTCTTCTCATTCTTCCTCAGCACCAGATCCTCTGTCTCAAACATGAGGACATCTAGGGCAGGGCAGGACAGGGTTGGGGTGAGCTACAGCAAGTGCGTGGAGATGGGGACAAAGGGGATGGGGGATGGGGGTGGGGCACAGGTGGAGTCAAAACCTACCCAGAAGGATGTGATTTCCTGGAGCCATTCCCCTGGGAATATGGTTGGGTCCAACAAGAGTTGGGATAAATTAACAGAGGCAGAGCCTCCCCCTGGGGCATCTACACACAAAGGTGCTATGGCTGTTCCACTGCAGCCCGACACCACAAAACCCAGTGGCCAGGCGCGCCGAGGACGCGTCGCTAGGTTCCCTTGCCCTTCCCAGTCACCCACTGGTGACAGACCCTTTGCCCAGAGCCAGGGCTGCTGCTGGTGTCCTCACAGCTGAGCCAGGCTGCAGCATACACCCCACCCTTGCCATTGCCACCCCCAGCAGGTATCTGCACCCAAGCAAACACGGCCGCCGCGTGCCAGCACCCTGCAAAGCTGCTGCCGAGCCCGGAGGGGCACGTGCAAGAAAGCCCAGCTCAGGGGTTTCTTCTGTTGGCGGTGCTGCCCGATGCCGGGTGGCACCAGCTTTGGGGGACACGCGGGAAAGCACCCAGGGTGACGCCAGGAGCACACAGGGACACGGGGGAGGTGGGAGACCAGAACCCTACCTTTAATATCCATCTCCTTCCTGCACCACTGGATGAAGTTGGAGACGTTGTCCCTGGCCTGGAAGGTGCCCGGCTGTGCGGCGAGGTTGCAGGAGACGCTGGCGGCGGGCAGGCGGAGGTGCTGGGCTGCGCCAGGGCAGGTGCGGGCAAACTCCCCTGCCACCTGGGTGATGTTGTTGGCATGGGAGCAGAGCACGGCCCCTGTCTCCAGGACCTCCAGGAAGGTGCCCACCTCGATGTCCAGGTCGTACAGCTCCTTCAGCCACTCGGCCAAGTCCTCCTTCATGGCGTAGAGGTACTGCTGGCTGGACTGGTAGGGACGGATGCTCCGCGCCATGGTGCCCGGTGGCCCCCACACTTTGCCATAAGACTGGGAGGGGACTGAGGGAAAGGGGTGATGGGGACGTGGGTGATGGGGACATGGGGACCTGCCCTGGGCCATGTCCCCAGCCCCCTTCCCCAGCAGCCACACTCACCCAGTACCACTTGCTTTCTGCCACCTGGGACAGGGACACCCAGGAGCCCTTCTGGGGTCCTGGGGCTGGAGTGAGAGTGGGGAAAGGAAAACACCCTCCAGAGCAGTGGCTGTTTTGTTTCCTTCCCAAGTGCTGCTCCCTTCTCCTTGGTGACAAGGGACCGGCTGCAAACACTCCCCATTAACCCTTCACTACCTTCAGCCCTGCTCCCTCCCCAGACACTCCAGGGGTGGGTTTCCCCCCAGTGTCCCTGGCTCCCTTGATCCCAGCACAGGGAACAGATGGGTCTTGGCACCTCCAAAGGCTGGGGGCCAGGGAAGGTCCCTGCAGGGACTCCACTCTCCAGGGCTTGTACTACCCAACCCTGCAAAGTCAGGGCTCAGCCCAAACTCTGAGGAAAGCTCTACCTACAGCTCTAACTATAAATCCCAGCACAAATCCATCAGCCCTCTCCCCCCCAGCCTCCTTCTGGAAAAGAAAAATTACTAAAATAAGCATGAGGGGGTTGTATTTGCATGCCCACCTCTGGGGTTTGCTCTGTACTGTGTTCTCTTGCAAACTTCCCATCTTGCTCAGGACAGTACGGTCTTCAACAAAAGCCAAGCTCCTCCAGGAACAGAGTGACTCCAGGAGCTGGGGCTTTAAGAAAATAACTACCCAGGCGAGTGGGCACTGCTGGGAATGTGGGAGATTCCCTCCCTAACCCAGGGCTTGCAGAGCTGCCCCAGCACCAGGGACTTCTGGAAAAAAGCATATCTACTGGGGACAGGCTCACACCTTGGGACTGAACCGGAGCCACTTCTGAGCTTGGGAGGCTTCTTGCTGTGTCAGGGGACCTGTCCTCTCCCTGGAGCCAGCTGCTGAAGCTGAAGCAGGTCACTGTCCAGCCCGAGTCATTTTGGGGGAGGAAATGCAAGAATCCCAGCTATTCCCCCGGGCTGGGGAATGCCTGGCAGGCAGGCTGGCTGGAGGAGTCTGTGCCTGGTGTGCCCTGCCAGGGAGCCCAGCAGGAGAAAAGCACCCTTGTGACACAGGATTTTCAGCCACAACACCCAGCGGGGCCCATCACATGGCTCAGGGTGCAAGATCCCACACGCCTGGGGTGCGGGCAAAGCAGCAGAGTCGCCCCATCTCTGCCAGCAGCACCATGCTCAGCACCAGCCCTGGCAGCACCAGCCCTGACCCCAAGACATCCCTCCAGCACACAGCCATGATCACGGTGATGAGCACGGGAGGGAAAGGAAAACCCAAAACCAGCAGAGGATTCGAGGTTGTCCCACCTTCAGCCTCCAGTCCCATGGCAGAAGGGATGCCTGGCTCTCTCTGAAGGGGACAGGAAAGAGGATAAGCATCTGCTGCTTCTCTGCAGAACTGCAGGTGGGGACTACCCCCGGGGTACAGATGGACCCATAAATACTCCCATCTCCAGGAAGTGGTACATGGAGAAGAATTCATTCTGCTCTTCTGACCTTGCTTGAAGCCCAGAGCAGATGTCTTGACAGTAATATCTCATGCAGCACCAGCCTTCCCCACCAATCCCCCCATCACCCTCATCAATTCCCCTCATCACTCCCATCCATCCCCCCATCACGCTGCAGATCCCATGGCCAGTGGCCGTGGCAGGGGCTGGAAGGTCACAGCTCCAGGCAGGAGACAGAGCAGGGACAGAGGCAGGACGGAGCTCTGCAAGCACTGTGACATGGCCTGTGCTGGCCGCTGGCTCCTTCCCCTTGCAGGGAAACCACGGGCAGGACACCATGAAACAAAGCAAACGGGAGCAGCAGGGAAGGGTTCCGGGTGCTCCCTGGCCCGCGGGGGGCAAGGACCCACCTTCATTCCCTGCAGTGGGCTGGAACAACGGTGGGGCCCTGGAGCAGCACGAATTCACCTCAGGAAAAAAGCCTGCTGACACAGCCTGAGGTGTGAAGAATTGCTTAGTGATTTGGGATGAAGTAGGGAAAAGATTTTCCATGTTTTCGTCACCATCAGTGAGTTTTCAGAGGGCTCCATCCCCACCAGCAAGCACGAAAGCTGAGGCCAAATTCAGCAATACCCACTCCAGCCCCAGACACACACTTGTGCCTTCAAAATACAGTCCTGACGGGAGACAGGAGAGGGGCTTTGAAAAATAAATACAAAAGCATGACACGAACACAAGGGAAAATCCCAACACGACAAAACCAGAGGCTTGTTTTATTTGCCAGCAGGCCTCCAAGCCCTTGGGACTCCCCAGAGACGACATCACCTTATTATCACTCAATTCCAAATAAAAATGACGCGGCCACATCTCTTTGGCAACACTGGAAGTCCCCTGAGATTTTTAAGCCATGAGGAGATGAAGACCCCATGTCTGTGTCTGTGCAGGAAGGGCTCACTCACAAATATAACGGAAAATGGTCAGAATGCTCATGTTGGCTCTTGGCACAGCACCCTGGCATGGCACCCTGGCATGGCACCCTGGCATGGCACGCTGGCATGGTAGGGCTGACCACAGCCCAGTGCTGAAGCCACCAACCCAAAGCAGGAAGCCCAGCACTGGGGTCCACTTCCTGGAAAAGCCTCCAGAGAAGCAGCAGTTCACCCGTGTACAGCCCCAGCATGGTGAAAATCCCCAAGTGTCTCAGATCAAAGGCAATTTAGAGAAGGTTCAGACCAAGGCTGTGTTCAAGCCTCGGGGACCCGACGCTCCCCCAGGGATCGGGGGAGATGATGGCTCCCTGTGGACGTGCTGGGTGACTCGGTGCAGCAGTGTTTCCAGGTGGGGAGCCTGCTTTGGGAAAGGAATGTGGAGTATGCAGCCAAACTGTCCTCCTGAGCCTGCATGCACAGACACCTCCTCTGTCCTGTTCACCCTCATCTCTTCCCCGCCTTCCCCAGTAATCTGTCAACCTCGCTCGTCCAACTGTGGCAGGGGGGCATGGGACTCAAAAAGATGTTGAGAGGCATCTCCCTGCAGAGACAGAGCAGAGGCCAGACACCTTCTCTGCACACAAGAAAGGCTGCCATGTGAGCACAACCCTTATTAGACACTAGAGAACCCACACAGCCATCCCAAACCCACCAGGAAACTAAGCTGCAATGGTCCCGCTGCCCTGGAGCTGCACAGCACCATCCCAAAGTGCCACAGTCAGCAGCTCAGCTCCACCTCCCCCCTCCCTTCACCCCGATGAGGCTCCAGCACCAAATCACTCTGGTTTCTCCCCAGAAATCCCAGTGTTGGTGTCTCACCAGACAGCTGGGATATGGATGGAGGCCAGCAAAGCACCCACAGGGGATGAGCTCACCCTTGAGGTGCTGACCCTCCATCTCCAGGGCAAGGGAGGAGGCAGGAGCAGGGGGGTCTGTGCCCACAGCGGGGGCAAAGCTCAAAGCAGATCTCTATCTTTGTCCAAGTGTCTCTTTTCTTTTTGTTTTAACCAAGAATCATTCTCGTCTCTTACTTAAAACCGCCCAAGCCACAAAGCAAGCAGCGGTGAGACGCCTCTCTGCGCGATGGCAGGGGAACGGCAGCTGAGGTACCGCCAAAGCCCAGTCCTGGTTTGACAGAAAGATGTCCCGAACGTTGACAGAGACAGGAGTGCTCACAGCCTCCGTGGGGCTGACACCTTTCTTTGTGCTCTTCTTGAAGAAAAACATTGTCTCCCAAAGCCTCCGGCCCACTTGGCTGCAGCAGAACCACCCAAGCTGCCGCTGCCCCGACCCAGCTGCATCCCTGCAGCACCAGGGCATCGCTCCTCCGGCCCCGGCCGCCCCCGGCAGCCCCGGCCCAGCAGGCCCTGCTGAACCATCCCCTGCTGAACCATCCCCTGCTGAACCATCCCCGGTGGGAATCCAGAGTCAGACAAACTGGGATCTGGGCAGTGGAGAGCAAGGTGGTGTCCAGCCCCCAGCATTTCATCCCAGCACGCTCCGCTCAGAAGAGGACCTGCTCTCTGTTTGCGTCCCAGCAGCCCATCCAGGGTAGCCGCGCGGCCCATTTGCCAGTGGCCACCACTTGCAGCTTTGCCTGGTCGAACTGCCAGTACTGGTCATCCCGGAAGAAGTAAATGAAGCCATCGCGGTGGGTGAGGGCACCCGCCGTGCCGGGGGACAAGCCCTCCCAGTCCCGCAGGCTGCGGGGGTAGTAGGGCTCCACGCCCAAGGTCTCCTCGCTCACCACAAAGTACTTGGGTCCTTTGAAGAGGACCAGGCGCCGGAGCTGCTGGAAGTAGAGCGCGGTGTCGGGGTGCCGCGGGAGGCCACGGGCGCTGCATTTCTGGGGGAAACCCTCTGCCAGGGTGGAGCCCACGTAGCACCAGCACCGGCCACCTGGGGAGAGCAGGGCAGAGGGCTCAGCGCCCAGCCCAGTGGGGTCCATGGCAGGACCAGCTCCAGCACAGCTGGAATGACTCTGCCTTGCAGCCTGAGACATGCGTCTCTGACATCCAACCCACTGGTGGATGTCCCCGCAGACCCCTGTCCCCTCACAGCCCTGTCCCCACACAGCCCTGTCCCCACAGAGCCCTGTCCCCGCACAGCCCTGTCCCCACACAGCCCTGTCC
>JANVCC010000195.1:137176-148806 GCA_025345505.1 Todiramphus chloris collaris
CTGGTCCCCATGGCTGGTCCCTGTGTCTGGTCCCCGTGGCTGGTCCCCGTGGCTGTCCCCTGCAGTTCTGCTGCACCTTCTGCAGCAAGCCTGGGTGTCACAGGGACACCAAAACCACGGGGCCATGGGAGGTGCATGTGCAGAGCGGGGGCTCCCCAGCACCCAGAGCTGCCTCGGTGGGAGGGGGCTGCTCCCTGGCTCCCCTGAACTCCCTCCCTGAGTCCCAGCCTTGTTTGGGTGGGTTGGTTTTTTGTTTGTTTTTCATTTGGTTGGTTGGTTTTGTTTGTTTTGTTGTTTTTTGGGGTTTTTTTTCCTTTTCTTTTTCCCCCTGTATGTGTAATTTTAACAGAGCCGACACTGAGCCAAGGCAAGGAAAAGGAGCCCAGCCCCCTGGTGCAGGGCTGTCTTTTCACCATTTTTAAGGACATCCTGACCATTTCTACCTGCAGAAGTTGTTGCCTGGAAGCCCAACCAGGGATGTCCCAGCAGAAACAAAACACTTCTCACCACTCCTTTTAAAGCCATCCTTTTACCAGCACCAAGGATCTTACTGCCCATGGCTTCCTTAGAAGCTCTTCCAGCAGACCTGATGCCACCAGGGCACGCGGTAACAATGAAGGTGACAAACCCATGAGACCCCCTAAGATCCCCAGCCTCCTTCCAGCACACGAGTGCAAAGATGAGCGTTCCCGCAGCTGCTGCCAAGCCCCCTCCTCCTCCTCCTCCTCCTCCTCCTCCATCACCTCTTGACAGCTGTGTGGCCCCCAGAGCCCCAGGATTACATCTATCAGGGGCATCTGGGAGCAGGGAAGAAGCTGTGGGGCCACCCTGGGGAGACACGGGTGCCAGAGCCCGTGCTGAGGCGTGGGAGCAGTGACAGAGCTCCAGTCACTGCGCCTGCTCCAGATGTGCGGGAAATGCAGAATGGAGCCCGAGACACGCAGGGCTGGCTGCTGAGGGGCTGAGCCAAGCTGCTCAGAAAACCTGGCAGCCATCCCATCCCTCCCATCCCATCCATCCCATCCCATCCCATCCCAACCCAACCCAACCCAACCCAACCCATCCCATCCCTCCCATCCCTCCCATCCCATCCATCCCATCCCATCCATCCCATCCCAGTTCTGTTTCCTTCCCCCCCATTTCTGAGCAGCCCATGCAGGTCAGGTTCCAGGCCAGCTGGTCGTGCTCGGGGGGGGGGGCAGAATCAGTCCCCCCTGCTTGTCAGTGCAGTGATGGCCTCCAACGTGAAAGGGACAGGGCTGCGCTTTCCAGTCAGGACAAACCCCGCATGGCAAAGGCTAAATCCCTGCCTGGACCTGCCTGGGCAGGGCTGCAGCCCTGAGGTCACAGAATCACAGACACAGTACTCCAGGTGAGGTCTATTGAATCCCAGACTGGTTTGGGTGGGAAGGGACCTTTCAAGGCCATCTGATCCAACCCCCCTGCAGGAAGCAGGGCCATCTGCAGCTGGAGCAGGGTGCTCAGAGCCCCGGGCAACCTCCCCTGCAATGGTGCCAGGGATGGGGCAGCCACCACCTCTCTGGGCAGCCTGGGCCAGGCTCTCCCCACTCTCAGAATCAAAATTTCTTCCTTCTCTCCAGTCAAATCTCCCCCTTTTAGTTTCAAACCATCACCCCTTGTCCTGTCCCAACAGGCCCTGCTAAAAAAATCTGTCCCCATCTTTCTGACGGGCCCCTTGAAGTCCTGAAAGGCCACCAGAAGGTCTCCTTGGAGCTTTCTCTTCTCCAGGCTGAACAACCCCGACTCTTCCAGCCTGGCCTCACAGGATCATTTTTGTGGCCTCCTCACAACCAGCTCCAACAGGCTGATGTCTTTCCTGTGCTGAGGATCCCAGATCTGGATAAAGCTCTGGCATCCCATCCTTCCCTCCATAGGGGCAGAACGTCTTCCACCGTAGAAGGATAGATGGCACCAGCAGGCAGGGCTGGGTGAGCAAATGTGACCAGCTATCAGGAAGAGGAGGGCTGGGCACCACTGTTGAGCCAGGGACAACCCCAGGTAGGGGGTTCTCTGGTGGGAAATCCAGAGCACCCACTGCCCGACACTCCATCTGGCTGAGGACCTGCTGGTCAGCAGAGTTCCTGGCCAGCTCCAGTGCCTGGTAAATCCCAGCAAGGCAGCTAGAAGAAAGCCCTATTCCCAGTTCCTGTCACTGCAGAGCCCAATTTCCAAGCAGGACTGTCCACAAACCTTCCCAGAGAGCAGCAAGCCTTGGGCTTTCCCTGCAGAGGGGAGGGTTTGTTCAGAGGTGCAGAGAGGGGTGGGCACACTGGGCCCCGTCCCATGCAGGGAGCCCATCTCCACCACCATGGGACAGTGGCCCTGCCCAGCCCCGTGCTGGCCACCACTGCCCGGCCGTTGGGAGCCAAAGCTCAGCCAGGGTGGGCTTTTGCACACACACTGGGGTGTGGAAGTGCCCAAAGCCGGCGGGGTGATGGACATGGGGGCTGCCCAGCAAAGCTCCTGCTGGGAGAGGGGTGGATAACAAAGCACTTTGCTGGCTCAGCTGCAGCGGCTTCCTGCTTCGAGCAGGACAAACAGCCAGCTGAGCACAAAGCCTCTGGCCTTCCTGGCCAGTGTCGCCAGCCATGTGGGCACCCCCTTCCTCCCCTCCAGCCTGCGGGCACCGACCCGGCCTCGCTCCCATCCCCACTGCCTGCTGGTGCTGCCACCACCCGCACCCTGCCTGGTGCCACAGGGCATCACCACCCCCGGAGCAGCGACCGGCACCGCACGGAGCCCTTCCCCGCCCGGGCTTGGGGCTGCCGGGCAGCTCCTGCAGCCCACCCACGGACCACCATCTCCAAAAGGAGCCCCAGGAGCCACAGGGCACAGGCTGCTCCTGTTTGCCCACCTCCTGCTGCGTGCCCTTCCCGGCCCTGCCTCGCTGCCCTCCCGCCTGGGGTGCAGCAGCCCCTCTGCCCAGGATGGTGCCTGCCAAGGGCGATGCTTTGTGTCAGGGCTTTGGAAGGAAAGCCAGAGGGGCTGGCTGGGCTGTCTCCTGGGGCCATCCATCGCCAGCCCTGCCAGATGCAGACAGCCTGACATGGCACAGAGCCCTTTCTTAATCTCGCCTTCATTTTTCCCATGTCCTCAGCACAGCTGGCCCCCGCCCTCTCGCTCTCTAGGAATCCAGCCACTCATCCCAAGCCCAGGAGGCAGCTCACGAGAGACAAGAGGCCCAATCCTGGATATGCAGGAGTGAGAGGGGTTGCTTGCATCAGAGTGAAACCCCTCAACATGGGTGAAACAGCTCCCTGGGGCCAGGCAGCCCAGCACCAGCAGGTTTTATGGTTCCTGCTGAGTGAATAACATGTATTTGAAGCCACAAAGTTCAGCAAAGCCTGGAGATAACTTCACTGTGTGCCAGCCCCTGCCCTCTGGACTACGCTGCCATGCCCGTGTCTGGGGCCGCAGTGCCATGATAGGTCTTTGGGAGATGTCCTGGCTCCCTCAACAGCAGCAAAGCCACCCCAGAGAGCTGAATTTCCCCGCGAATGGGAGCTGCATCTCCACAATCATTGCTGACATCGAGCCATCCAGCTAAAAATAAAGAGGTTTCAAAATAAAGCGCTGCAAAGCCCAGGCGGGTGCTGGGATGGGCATTGTGAGAGTGGGGCAGCAGCTCCAGGAGTCGGGATGGGGGACTTGGACTGGCAGCACCCTAGAAACCCAAACCCCATCAGGACCCGTGGCATCAACGCTCACCGTGCTGCGTGGTGCGCCTGTGGCGCCGGGTGGCAGGTGCCCAGCGTGCCCAGGCAGCGCGTCCCTCTCTGTCCCCCGTGCCACACCGTGGCAGAGACATCTGATGGAGCGTGGGGCTGTCCAGCACCCCACTGAGTGGGAGGTGGGTCACCCGCTGGAAGGCTCTGGAAAAGGAAGAGAGATGTCAGCACCCACACCCGGACCACCCCGGGGCTTTTGGTTGTGTTTGTGCTGGGTGTTTGGCCCGAGCCAGGGTTTCCACCCAGTGAACTCCATGCCCTGCCATCGGGAATGCATCTGGGTGAGAATCCAAGAAGTATTTGGCTCTGACAGCACATCTGACCAGCAATCCATCTCCTAGAAGGACAAAAGTAGGCAGGGGAGCCTAAAATATGTCCTTCCCAGTTGTTAACCCCAGTTATTTGACTTTGTGCAGAGTCAGGCCAGCGATGCTCCCGGGGAGACAATGTGATCTTGTTAGAAGAAGCCCAAGCGGGGACTGTCAGCTCAGCCCCCTGACACCTCCCAGCCCTCCCCAGCCTCGCCTCGCCACAGATATTATTGTAAGGGGAGCACCGGGCCATAAAAGGCAAATAAAGCAGCGCAGCGCCCGGCTGCCAGCAGTCGCCATCCAGCTGCGGGACCCGGGCACGGAACCCAGCCTCCCGAAAGCCCGGGTTGTGCTTTCCCATCGGGCCCCGCCAGGGAGACCCCGGGCTGCAGAAAGCCCCCGGGGCCGTGCCCAAGCACCAGCAGCTCGCCCAGGGCTGGGGAGCTGCCCTTAGCTAAGGGCTCGTACCTCAGTGCCTCCGCGAACTCGGCAGGGCTGTGCGTGCCGGGCCCGGGCAGCGCCCCGAAGTAGCCGTACTTCTGCAGGAAGAGCTGCAAGGAGAGACGGGAGAGGCACAGCTCAGCGCACGGCCCTGTCCCCACCTGTGGGCAAGGAGGTGCGGCAGGATGCGGTGCGGCCAACACAAGCTGTGCACAAATACACAGGTATTTTTTTTTCCTGGAACCTTTGCCTCCTGCGGGCAACAACCGAGCTGGTCTGTGTGCTTCTGCTGTGGGACCTGGGGAAACCTCGCCCATCATCTCGGATGGCTCTTGGGGTTTTGGCCACGACACGACGGGGCCGCAGGAGGAAACGTTGCCACCGGCAGATCAAACCCCCTGCTGCCATCTCACCCGCAGCCAGAGGCTACCAAACCCACGGTAATCGCCTCGGGTGGAGAAAGGCGCTGATTAAAGTAAAGGTGAAAGTGCTGTGGACAGGGCAGGGCGGGGTGAGACCGGGTCAGGCTCAGCCTCCCCCATCCCCGCGCAGGATGTGCTGCTGCTGCAAAGCGGAGACGCTCCAGGGGCAATCCGCTCTGCCAAACCATTCTTCTTCTTATCGGCCATTTACATAGACGGAGATTGTTGCTCTGAACTTGCTCCAACACATAAATTGCATGTTAAAGAAAATAAATGGCTTCCCTCTGCCCAGCCTGAGCCCCCAGCTTTCGGAGAATGAATAGCCCCGGTCACAGGAATGCTCCACGCCCGCCTGCCCCGCCGGGGATGTCTGCAGGAGACAAACAACCCGCCCAGCATCCTGTTAGCGCAACTGAATCGAGTTCAAGTACTGAGGAATAAAAAGTGAAAGCGCCTGCTTCATTTCCCACATCCCAAAGGAGAGGTGGGCAGAGCACCAGGACCACCATGGACAGCCCCTGGCCAGCGAAGGTGCTGCCCACTGCAGAGCTTCTTCCCTCCCTGCAGGGGGTTGGGGTTAAGCTCTGCTCCAGGCTGGATCTGGCAGTGAGTAGGAACGGTTTCTGGATACGGCAGCCCCAGGGTGTGCCAGGGCCTCTCCCTCTCCTCCTTCTGCCCAAACCCTCTGCTCGCTGTTAACAGCCACCTTCATGTTATCCCCAGACACATCACCCTCTGCACCCGCCACCTCCTCACGGGCGCCTTCCATGGGCTCTCAGCCTGTTGCACGCCTCTTTGGAAGGCATCCCTACCCCATCCTTAGACCTCATCTCCTCCAGCCGTGGAGCTGATCTCCTCCTTTGCACCCTTTCTACATGGAGGATCCCCCTCCGGCTGCAGCACGGCAAGGACCAGCACAGCCTCCTGCCCGGGTGTGCTCTTCATCCAGCCCAGACAAAAACCTTTGGCCATGCTTCCCACCAACACCTTGGCCGGAGACAGCAGCATCTGGTAGCAGCATCAGGCTGCAGCAGCAAAAGCCCGAGTGTGGCCAGAGTCACCCAGACACCAGGTCCTGGTGGGTCAGGATAAATTGGGCATAAGCAGCACCACACTGGCAAGCAGAGCATCAGCTCGTTTGCTGGGTGAAGTCACAGCACCTCTGCCCAGGGCTGGAGATGGATCCTGGACATGTCACCTCCACAGGATACCGGGGCAATTCCCCCTTTACATGAGTACCAGGAGGCAAAATACAGCAGTAACTCGGGATGCTCATGCAAGGGAGGGGGATACAGGGATTGGGGGGTGTCCCAGGGACAGGGCAATGGGGGGCTTTGGTAGCCCTGGGAGAGCAATCTAGAGAGGAGAAGGTATCTGTCCCTTTTTCCACAGTTGTGTTTTATAATGTTGTCCTCCAGAATCAGAAAATCATCAGCTACATATATGGATGTGGGTGATAATCCTCAGTGGTTACATCACCACAGATAAATGTGAGCTACAAAGCACTCAGACAGAAAGTCCCAGCTCTCAAATCATGGCACAGTCAACGCCTTTTCTACCATAATTTTGCTTTCACTCAGCATCTAACACATAACAACTTGAAGCTCTTTCCTCTTCTGTAATCTAACACAATCCCATTCCTAAAGCGTGAAAATCTTTTTTCCCCACCATGATGTCACGAAGGCTTGAAAGCCTATCTGGACAAGTCAGGGTGCACGGCAAAAAAGTAACCACTATCACAGCAGCTGCTCTTGAGCAGCACCAAAATGTTCACAGGCCTTATTATTCCTGTCCAGATGTCCTGGAGCTTTGCAAGTCCAAACAAAGAGGCAGTTTTGCTGCAGTTTCTGATCCATGTCACATTGAGGTTCTCACAGAACAGGCACCAGCTTTCAGGCTGCAGAACCATCAGGAGAATTTTTATTACATTTTCTAGATACGGTTGTTGTGAGCTCCAGGTGATGCTAGTCCTGGGAACACAGAGCTACAGGAGGAGGACGTGCTGTGCAAGGGATTTATCAGATAGCAGAGCATACAAAGTCCCCTGGACCAGAGACATTTCAGCATGGCAGGGATGCCAGGAGACCCATGCCACAGTGTCCTGTGTCCAAGCCAGCAATGCCCGTGCCCTGCACACCCCCAGAGGCCAGCCAGACTCTGGCAGGGCTGGGTGGAAGCTGGCACCAGCTCGTTAAACCTCTCCAGAAGCTGCAATGCGAAGCCTGGAAGTGCTGGGAAAACCCCCTCCCTCCTGCCCCAGACGGGGAAATGCTCTTTTCCATACAATGAGAAAAGAAAAACAGCAGGAAACCAAGAGCTAAGCACGAACACGAAATATGCCCAGCTCCCCCTCCACAGAAAGGAGGGAGAAGAGGAAAGGTCTGTCTGCCCGGGAGCCAGCCCTGGGGCAGGAAAGCCTTTGGGGCTGCAGCAGGGACAAGGGGAGGAGAGCCTGGGGGAGATGGAGCAGCCCTTCCCATCTTAGGGCTCTGATGTGGAGCTGGTCACAACCCTGAGAATCATCTCTGGTGAGAGCTAAAGCCAAGGAAACACCTTGTCCTCGACCGCAGGCATCCCAGGTGGAAGACAGCCAACAGCAAATACAATTAGACCTCCCCCCCTGGAAACTGGGATACCAAGAGTGCAGAGGCAGCAGGCTCTGGTCCTGCCTGCCCTCCCCTCCAGACACTCAGCTTCTGGCACCATTCCAACGGATCAGTGTCAGAGAAGCCTTCCCTTGGGCTCCCGCTGACCATGGTCCCTTCTGCTCCATCTCCCCCCTCCCTCCCCAGCAGCGGGGGAAGGGATCCCATCCTGCCGGCGGGTGGGCAGGAGTTTCGTGCCGTGGTTACAGAGGATGCTGGCCTCAAGCTGCACCTCCAAGGCCTTGGGTTTTGAACCATGAGCGACAGCAGCCCGACGAGCTGTCCCCAGTGACGAGGCAAATCCCCAGTCCCAGTGCCCAGCAGCCCCAGGCTCTATCCCGCATCCTTTCGCTGCCCAGATGGACACAGGGGAAGCCACAGCTTGGGCTTTTCAGCCTCAGTTTCTTCCCACAGCACAGACACAAGGAGAGCTGATCCCTGAGCACGTTTTGGCTCGGCCACAGAAGGGGCATGGGTTTCTCCTGCCCATCGGGTCTCCTGCGAGCTGCCTCCAGAAGATGCCCAAGCGTTTAGAACAGTTCATTTGTTTCCGCTCCCCGAGCTGCGTTCCTGCCTGCAGTCACAAACCCTTAGGCAGAGTCCTTGTGTCTTTTGTTTAAGTGTGTGTAAGTATCTGCGTAAATAATATAGAGAGAGAGACACACAGAGACACCCAAGAAGGGAGATTAGCGAACAGATAGCTCTGTAGTGAAAACAAACACAGCAGCTAATTCTGCTGCCAGTGACAGGGGCTGATTAAACCCCCAGCCCTGTCCGGTTGCTGTGATGCTCCCCCACTCTGCCTGATCCACTCCTAAAGGAATCTCCTCTCTCACCTACTTCCTCCTGGAATCTAATTTAGCTGGTAATTATCTACTTCTCAGTGAAGATGTAGAGCTGGGGAAATACTGTGCCCCATTTCTTTAAGCTCCTTTACTCTTCACCCTGAGAAGCAGGGGCAGCAGGTCTGATGAAAACCCAGAGCTTCAGGATGCTAAGCAGAGCTAGCACCCTGCCTCCCGTCTGCCTGGACAGGACAGGAACAGTAAATATCACATCACTCTAAAGGAAACAAACGCCATGAAATGCCCTGGGCTTGCTGCTACCTGCCTGCAGGGCTGGTGGGTTGCTCTGCTTGCTTGTATGTTAAATATCAGATTATTTCATCAGCAACTACTACAATTCACTCCTGTCCTTGAACCCAGCTCGCAGCTTTGCCCCGGCACCCCAGGCACCCCATGGGCTGGGTAGCAATGGGTGCACCCCCCCAGCCACAGCTCTGGCAGCACCAAAGCTCCCCAAATGGGACCCAAAGTACTTGGGGAAAACACTGGGCTTGGCTAAACCTTCCCCTGCAAATACCAGAGTGGCTGACAAACCAGTTTGGTCATGCAGACTGGTTGTGCTTTCATGTCTAAGGAGAGAAAGGAGATGAGGTGCTCAGTCTTTGCCCACCATCGGGATGGGAACTGGAGAAAAGTGACGTGGGGTGCCCGTGGGGTGCTCACAGGGTGCCCATGGGGCGCCCGTGGGGTGCCCATGAGGTGCCCGCTCCGGCAGCTGCTGGCCCCTCGCCCGGCGGGCGTCACTTGCCGTAACAAGCAGGGATTGTCTGGGGTGAGAGCCGGGAAGAAAGCGGAGCTTTCAGGCTGCGGTGACTCAGGGGCCGTGAATCACTGCGGGGTCTGCCGGGTGTCTCAGACCTGCTTGCCACATCCACGCTCCGGGCAGCGAGTCAGAGCCAGGATCTCATGGGTCTACAGGGGTCTCCCCTGCCATGCAGGGCACAGGGGTGCCTCCCAGGGTGAAAGTCCTCCTCTCCCCTACTCCTTGTGTTGCCCTGCTGAGGCTGAACAGCAGGATTTTTTTCTCAGAAAGAAGGTGTTCTTCCTCTTACTTCAATCAGAGGGAAAATGTGTGGGGGAGAACACGGGCATCCCAGCTGAGCCCCAAGCCCCCCTGGAGCTGGGTGGTACGCAGAAACCCTCAGTCCAGCCAGGCTGTGCTCAGCATCCAGCATCCCAACCGGCTGCCCGCTCCATAAAGGAGCTCAGCCAGACGCTGGAACATTTCTCAGCACAAATACAGCTCAAAGCCTCCGCTAAATGCTAACGCTTGGGCTGCTGAGGGGGAAAAGCCAGAGGCCATGGGCCACTGCAAGAGAGGGAGGAGGAGAGCAGGATTGGGAGAAAAACCAATCCAAAATGAGGATGTCTCGGTCCCTTAGTCTCGCTCTCCATTTCCATTCCCTCCTTTTCTCAAATTTCTACCCAATTTTCTTCCCATTGCAACAGACCTGCAGCTTCTCACACAAATCACTACAGGGGCTTTATTGTCCTTTGTGCTTGGCACCAGCAGCACTCCCCCTGCCACACTCTTCACTCCCAGTACGGGGTGAGGTCTCGTGTGCCTCAAATTTTACACAATTCCTCTGGGATTGGGGACACTCGGGCCCTACGACACACCCAACATCTGTCCAGAGCACAGCCCAGCCAGGAACCGGGGCTGCCAAACAACGGCTATCAAACATCAGACCTTCTCATGCCTGGAGCCTACAGGTAATAAGATGGTTTAAAAGACAAGTGTTTCAAACTTAATTTCCAAACTTCCCTTTCTTTTCTTGGAGCTGCAGTTGATGCAAATGCAGTGAAAACGAGGGCACAAGCCAGATGAACAACACAACTCAACATTTTCTCAGCCTTTCCCATCTAAGTTTACACAACTCATTGTTGCTGGCTTTGGCTATTTTAAAAGCAATTAAAGAAACCCTTTAGAAGCAAAGCCTGGCAGTGCTCGGAAAGCCACAAGTAACTAGAACTCTTGGATGTGATGTGAGGATTTCAGCTTCCTCTTGAAAGCAAAATTAACTGCTCAGTTTATATAGACAAGGTTTCCTACCCCAGTCTCCACACTGTATATTGTCTCCAAGTCCAGCACAGCACATTGCACTGGGGAAACTGAGGCAGGGACAGGAAAGTCCCTTGCCCAGCACCCCTCCACTAGGACCTGTCACAATCCTACTCTGGGGCTTCAAGTGACAAACCCTCACAAGTCACCAGGGAGGAATCAAAAGGCAGATTGAACTATTTAATGCTCTCACCCCAAATCAGCTGGTTTACTTTTTAAAATTCAATTAAAATTATTGATTTTCTGAGCACTACAAACTTGCAGATGTGTTTTTTCTCCAGGTGGCCTGAGGGGCTGGGCTGAGGTTTGTTCACACAGGGACAAGCACATGTATAAATCACCTCTTCAAAACATCTCAAGAAGCCTGCACATCGGAACAAGCCTCTGAGTACTTATGTGCATGTTTCATCTCAGGGCATGTGAAAAATCTCAATTAATCCACCAGGACTTGCTGAGGATTTAAAATCAAGCATCTGTGCAAACATAGGCAGGATCGATGCCTAATCAAGACAAAAACCCCCAACACGAACCTTTGTTCACCAGCCAAATCTCGTATCTCATCCTCCCAAACCAAACAGGAACGGAGGGTGGCGTGACAATGATATGGGGACAGACAGAAGAAATCCAAACAGGGGCGATGGGGACAGCCCTGGTGGGAGGCAGGGCAGAGGAGAGGCTGCCTTTGTCCCCTCCTCACCTGCCAGGAGATGGGAAGGTTTCCTAGTGCAAGAATTCTGCTGTTGCCAGAGCTATATGGGAGAGGGTGTGCAGATGTACACAGCTCTGGCACAGACACTCTGCCAGCGCACACGGGCACAAAGCTGTGGCCTACGGCACGTGGGGCTCACCCTTGCCACCCCTGGGGACACGTCTGTGCTACAGACACACGTCAGGCGTCCGTGGTACAGAGCATGAATGCACAACTGTGGCATACGCACAGCCATGGCACAGGCATACCCAGGGCACACACACCCCTACGGCACAGGCACACCTGGGACACTAACACACCTATGGCACAGGCATACCCGGGGCACTGACACAGCTATGGCACAGACACACCCGGGGCACTGACACACCTATGGCACAGACACACCCGGGGCACTGACACAGCTATGGCACAGGCATACCCGGGACACTGACACACCTATGGCACAG
>JANVCC010000195.1:162206-207454 GCA_025345505.1 Todiramphus chloris collaris
ATTTTCAAGTGACTTTTTTTAGACAAGAAAATATTTAAAGTATGCATGTAATGCATCTTAAGATCTAAAACATTAACCAGAGATTTAGAGAATATTTAGATTAAAACGTTCAACAGAGGGCGTCTGTAGGACGTTAACATGTTCTTTAACTTGCACGTGGGGCAGTTGCCACACTGATGCTATGCTGGTGTTGCAAATGCTGGTTGTCAGATCAAGCAGTTTACCACTGTTTTATTTTTTTTTTAAAACACCTCTAGTACCTTTCTAAGAAGCATTTGTAACAAAAAAAAAATTTACAAAAAGAAAAGAAATCAAATTTTCCGGTGAACGTCACTGTCTCCACAAAATTCTTTCATGCAATTTGACAAAGCAGAAATCCAGTTTACTGTAAAAGCTGGGCTATTAAAACTCATGAACACACCAGCCTCACCAAAACGCTACAATGCTTCTACTAGATAGTAACAAGGTATTGGTGGCTTTTAGATTTATAAAGAATTTCCACTGAAACATTTTTGGATACTCGGCACTTACCACCGTAATTTTTGAAGCCACCACGGTCACCACCACTGCAGAGGAAAAATTGAAGAAATGATTTCTTCCTTAAGTCTCTATCAGCTGAGCCCAAGGCTCAATCTACAGTTAACTGATCACAAGTTGAGAGTTACTGTCTGGCAGCTAAAGCACCATCTCTACCTTCTCACTACTCATTCGTGTGCAGGGATTAATTACATGACAGTGAATAATCTGGCGGGGTCCTGCGCTGGAGGAGGAGCCCTAAGGAGCCTCCCGAGCTAACCCACACACATGCTGTTGTTTCAATACTTTCTCCCATCCCACAAAGCCAAAATGACTGCTATTAAAACCTGGGCTTTAAAACAGAAACATTCATTTCATGAAGGTTAACGGGCTTTAATTGTAGCTGTAATTGCTACTTTGGAATAATTGTTACTTCAGTACTATCCTAGAAGTAAGAAGAGCTAGTTAATTAACTGGCATTGATATGCATTCATCTGTGTGGGGCAAATTAGCAGTAGAAGCCATTCTCTGAGAAAGGGTCTGTGGGGACCTACTGTCCTGTCAGCACTTGGCATTACAGAGAAGGTGTGTGTATGTGAGCTTCAAAAGCAGAGGCCGTGGAGTTTTATTTCATTCATTCTGAAACCTGTGGCACAAAATGTAGACCAAGTTAAGAAATTACACACATCAATGTTCAAAGGTTAGAAGGGGGTTTTCAACAGGATGTTACGCCTCCAATTACGTGCATGAAAACAAACCCTCGCTCTTTTCAGGCTCAATGTTTGCAGTAGTAGGATTTTCCACAACAACATCAAGTGCATCCATGCTAT
Source organism: Todiramphus chloris collaris (assembly GCA_025345505.1). Taxonomy (NCBI): domain Eukaryota; kingdom Metazoa; phylum Chordata; class Aves; order Coraciiformes; family Alcedinidae; genus Todiramphus; species Todiramphus chloris. Next base: position 163,553 of record JANVCC010000195.1, read on the forward strand.
GAACATCGTCAACATTCAAACCCTTCAGGGAAAATACAGCTCTTAGAAAGTCAGTAACCAAGTGTCAGAAAGGCTGTCTCCCAGTGCCACGGCCAGCTCCCTGCCTGTGACACCGCTGCCACCCGGGAAGGGGGCAGGGTCACCTCCCCCTGCAGCTCCAGCTCCAGAGCTGAGGCACAGGCAGGGTAAGTCCAAACCCTGCTGCTGAGGGCTGCCTCTGGAGCTGGAGCTACTGCACCAGCACCACAGAGCCCCTGCCAATGTTCTTTACAGGCAGAAGCCACTGAGGGCTTTAATTCAGTCTATCTGCCAACACATCAGAGACCAAAGGTGGGACATGGAATTAGGGAGCAACTTCTTTGGCACTCTGTATACCCCTTTTCTGTTACAGCAAATGCCAAGTCACGGTTGGAAGGTACTGCTTCCTTATCACTGACGAGAGAGAATCTGCCCAGAGTGAGGGAGAAAAAAAGAAACAAGGTTTCAACAGATAATATCAAAACTGGATTGAGAAACATTCTTTGAAGGGCGAGGGACACTCTGTGACATTACGTGTAAGGAGCATTAGATGTCTGTCACAACAGGCTAGCACTTTTACTGGGACTCCTCTTAAAATTAATTTCGCTGCAGATTTTCAGTTGCTTCTCCACAGGAAAAAAACTCTGAATGCTAAATTGCAGTGTCATTTGCTTTTAAGTAATTCATTCTGCTTATTAAAAAAGGAAAATGAATGGATTTTACACGAACATCAGAGGTGGTCTTTACTCAAGGCTGGCTATTTTTTTGAGGACTGACAATAAGAACACAATGGTGATCATAACATTTGCTATAAATATCTTTCTGCCACCTCCCATTCACTTCAGCTACTAAAAAACCCCTTCCTTAACACAACAATTTTCAGTAGAATGCCTGCTCCTCTAGGATTTTAACAGACAAACAGGAGTGAATACATCAACCATGGAAATGTTATCCAAGTTTTCCAACCCTAGACATGGTCCCAGTTCAGGAGGGCAACACTCCCCTGAATGTGTTTTCTGATTTGAAAGGACAACAACAGCAGAGACACAAATCAGAGAAAAACAACAATCTAAAAACATAAAGAAAGCAGTTTTATGATTAACACAGCCAGGATTTTACAGGAAGTGAAAATTTTGCTAAGATGCTGGGGCAAAAATGTGTGAATCGTAATTCTGAGAAGCGACAGAGCGCGATACGTAAAATACAAAGGAAGTCACAGTCAAGTGCCCAGACCCTGACTCTGTGATACAGTAAATCTGCAGCCTGCACTCACAAGCTACAGCCACAGTTTTTAATGAGTTTTTAAATCACTGTCTGTAGAACTACGTTTTTGCCCAAGTATGCTTCAGGATGTTACCTTCTGCTGGTCTCACAGGACCCCAACGAAAACTGCATCTCTTCAGCGCCAGGTACCTTTGATGAGAAGTTAATGCTTTCCTCTGTTTTTAAGTCCCATTTCCTATGTGATTCATGATGCTGCAGTGTGCTGCCTTCCCGAGACTGCTGGGCAAAGCTGCCCGAGATGAGACCTCCAGGAGGCACGTGGATATGCTGCAGCAAGTTTAGTCAAGCACAGAAGCTGGCTGCAAGCTGCTGATGCCACAGTCTCAGATTTACCCTTCACTGAGACCCAAAACCCCAGTCTCAGTCTCAGCCACTGAATTTGCTCCCACACTATTGGGATAGAACGTGTGGAAAACAACGGGTAGGGTCACAGTCTAGGGCTTTACCAGATCTGCACACAGAGCAGAGAGATGGGTGACCAGGTGGAGTCTGGGGTGATGTCAGCACCATGAAGAGGTAGCTAAGATTCAGCGATGCCACCAACGTAGGTAATAAAGCAAGAGACTGAACTGCAAGCTGCCAGGGTGTGCACGTGGCACCATCCACAGCGACAAAACCAGCTCCGAAGGAGACGTCAGCAGATGCTCTTCTCTCCTATACTCACATATTTAAGCATCAGCTACTTGAGCGTAAATGGAGTTCATCTCAATGGTGCCTACTTGAGCTGGGAAGAACTCTGTATGTCACAGGCAGTTATATGGAGAGCTGAACAGTACAGATCCAAGAAGTATACTTAAAATACCCCAATCAGCTGCTGGGAGAGGTAGCACTAAGAATTCAGGACCCAAACTTCAGCCTCCAACGTGCACTGACACCTCGCCAGGCACATGGGAGTTACATGTAAGAGTGTATTTTTAAGAACAAGAACAGAATGCTTAGTGCACCAATAAAGTCACTGACAGATGGCTTTTTTTTTTTTGCTGCCTCTATTTATTTCCTCTGTTCATGTTTTTCCAACGTCTCTATAAGGCTAAGCTCAAGTATATATATTACAAACCAAAATATGAATTCTGAACATAAACCAGACTGCTGTAAAAACCATTTGCAGTAAGTTGTAGCTTCTTTCCATCACAACAAGCTAATTCCTGCTTGGAGCAGCTAATAGAGCAGGTCAGCTGCACAGGCAACTTTTGCTGATAGCACAGCAACATCAAATCTGCACAGGAGGAAAACAAACAAACAAATCTACGCTGAGCAGAGTTAGGATTTCTGTGACAAATCCTAGCGCAATGGTGACTCCTTTCCTGAGCTGCACCTCTGGAGTTCCACCAACACGAACTGCGCGAGCAGATCCAAGGCAAAGCTGCTCCCATTTACCCAGGGCAGTGCCACAGGTATGGCTGCTGACTGCCTGAACTGCTTTCCCAGCAGGAAAGGAAACAAACCTGCTTTGCATCACCACTGGTTTTCCCACTTACGTGCTTAATCAAAACAATTTGGTCCCACAACCACAATGAGCTGATTCCTTACCTTTGGGATGAGGACTCTAACGGAAAGGTGACTGACTCTACAAGGAAACAATTCTCTAGACCCCGTGTGCCTGCCTTCTAACCAAAAGAGCTCAAAGATGAGGCTCTTCTATTATGGGTTTTTAAAAAACAAAAAAGAAAATATTTTGCTTCTTAGCTAAAATACAAATTAGTGAGATCATCAATTTTTCAAGATTCAAAATGAGAGGCTGGAAAAAGTCTACTAAAATCCCCAAAGATGTAATTCAAGACCATTAAAAAAAGTAAATCTGAAGAATAGCTTTGAAACCTGAAGTTAGTGAGATTAAAAAGAAACAACTGATGCATAAGAAAAGGACTGTTCTCTAGCATAATATCATCTAGGAAATCTGAACAGTGATTTCTCAAAAGATATTTTCTTCCCAGTGCTGCATGGCTTTGCACAGGCACACGAGAGAAACGAGTGCTGAAAGCATTTCTTGCAGTTCATATTCAAGTCCTCCGAGTTTTCAGACTAACGATTCCTACCTTAACACTACCAACTGTGTTCTGAAGGACTTTCTAGAAAGGTTACTCAAAGAAATTAAAGCTCTCAAAACTTAAAAATGCTAATTTGGTTTTGCCCAAGTATTCCAGAATAATTTTTTGTGCTTGCAGACTGCTCTGAGACGTCCACACAGGTCCAGTTTACAGGCCAGTGCCACTCACAAGAACCTTGCAGGAGAGCTGATGTTGCAGCCAAAGTCCCTGCAGCACAGGTACAGGACAGCAGCGAGTCAGAGATGAGGCTGGCAGCAGCTTGCACTGATGGGGAGCTACAGCTGTGAGAACACTGGGAACTGGGCAATGCATTTGCTGATGAACAACGAGCTGCAACAAGCTCTCCCTCCATCTAAATGCCAGTCAAGACAGAAGTTTCATTACCAGGTAACACAGAAGAGATTCGTTCGCTGTGGTCTCAAGTTAGCTATTAATGTTTCCTGTAATGTCCAGGAACAATTCTGTGTGTGTGTGTTGGCTGAACTCATTTACAGCTCATTTTCTAACACCTATAAAAGTCAAAGGCTACATTATTACAGGCTACATTAAGGCTACATTATTATAAGGCTACATTATTACAGCAGCCATCTGTATAGACAAGGGTTTTAGACAATTTCCTGATGGCTATGGAATTTCAACAATTTAACATTAAGCACTGAGGTGTGATCAAAGTGAAAAACTGAAAATGGTAACTAGTTACTGGAGATAAGACCTGGCATTCCTACACAAGCTGATTTCAGAGAAAAAACAAAGCACAGCAAACTAAACTGAGAACCCCACAGAAATAAACCCATCAAACTACCCTGAAACCCCGTATTTTCACAGGACTACACAGGATTTCTTACCTTATTAGAAGTTATTTTCCCCATGATTATATAGCTTTGCTATTTAATTCAACCTTTTACACCTTTCTAGTAATCATGACTGGTGACATGCATGTCAGAAAGAGAATACTCCACTGTGATTATGAAGAAAGGCTCACTAAACATGCACAACCACTCCACTGCAGACAGCATTAAGGACTGCAGCAGTTAACAGGAGCAGACAGGCTTCCTAACAAACACCTTCCCACTTTGCTGTCTTTTCCCCCACTTCTCCGTTCACCTCCACTCTTTTCCTTCTTTTGGCTTTCAAGTCCACTGAAGTACTGTTATCTACATGGATGTGTGAGCAAAGGGTTTCCTGTGTTTTGGAAAAATACGGGAAGAGGCTTTATTTTCAGACATTCATTTATCTTTCTTGAACTTGCAAAGACAGGAGTTTGTTTCAAAGGGGTAATATCTACCAAAAGTATGGGTTTTGAAGCTCACAATGATTCCTCTTACTGGAAAGGGCTCAGCTAGAAATAACTTTTAAAAAAACAAAACAAACAAACCTTATCATGGGAATATGGAAAAGCTTCATTTACATGGAAAAGTTAATTAAAAAAAAAAAAACTTTCATTTTAACTGGAAATGAATTTAGAAATTACTTTGCTAGTGAGGTTTATACCAAGTAAAACCCCCACAAAACTGTAACAAAATAACTATTAATACAACACTGTTGTACTTATCAGATCTAATTAGGAGAGGCAGGGCCCACCTATATCATCAGAACAGAAAGCCATGAAGCACAACTTGGGACCACATTAGGAGCAGGCAAATTTTAAATATGGTTTAAAAATAAAGACTTTTAGAAGACACCAAGTCTTGACACACACAATCTAATTGAAATTAGATCAGTTCAAACAAACAGCACTGTGTAATTAGAGGTCTTCATCTGGAGTTTGAGAACAGTGCAGCCTGTTGAAGGGCAAGTGGTGCTGAGAAGCAACACTTCTGAGCTCACTGGAAGCTGCAATGTTCTTACTCTGCACCAGTGAGCACTCTACACCCCCACCCACTGCACAGGGGAACATGAAGGGAAGCCAACTGTGATAGTTTATTAAGAAATAATAATGTCATCTAGCATAATGCAATAGGATTTAAAGCAAAGGTCCAAATCTCTCAGACCTATGCATGAAATCAGCTGCAAGCACAAAAATATACACGTGCATACATTTTCTTGACAGGAATAGGGCCTAAGGCAACAGCAGAAGGGGTAACAGTATTCTTGGTATAGAACATCTACCTAAAATAAACATGTTTAGAGTGACAGCCAATCCAATAATAAAACCTGCATTTTAATGGAAGAGTAAAACAGAAAAAAACCCAACCCAAACCAAAACACAGTAAAGAACAAGTTATGTTATTAGTAAATTACTCCTAAATTATTTAGAAAGCAGACAGATAATTAGCCAACCTTGCTGTAATGATCTGCCCCTGTAAAGCCAAAATAATTGCCTGCTATAATGTTAGCTGCCCTAGCTATGAACTTTACAGAAACTTTCTCAACCCCTGGGTGTTGGTTTCCTTGTCAGTGAAAACAAATTTCTACAGGGTTTAGAATATTTTATCTCAAGGGATGGGCTCAGGTAGCTTTTGTGTTGCAACTCATGTAAATAAAATGCATCTACCTGTCCTAATGATCAAATGCTCAGTCTCAATCTATCTGAACCTAAAAGCTTTTCCCAGGCAAAATGCCTTTCTCTACAGTTCAGAAAGGGTTCATTTTAGAAAGCTTCCATTTTTGGAAATCTAAATCTGAACCACACTAGGAACACATATACAGTTAAAAAAGTAAATAAATAAATTAGAAACAGCTAAATAATAAACAAGAGTAATGAACTGCAGGCACTGGAATGAGATCACTTACCTGTATCCAGACATATGACCTCTTCCATCCATGTCATATCCCCCTCTACCTCCTCCCTGTGACCCGCCATATCCTCTATTATCTTCTCCATACCTACTCTTTTCACGACGATCATCTGGAAGAATGAGTAAAACAAACCAAAACATGAGTAAAACAAACCAAAAGGCGAGCAAAACAAACCAAAACATGAGCAAATTGCAGTACAAACTGCAGTGCAGTGACAATTCCCACCCTCCCCCCCCACTCAAGTCTGTCATTTAACTCTGGAAAGTAGCAACCCCCGAATCTCTCACATTATCTACCCCACAAAGTAACAGAGCAAAGTTTGCCTTTTGTTCCAGTTACATCCCTTGGCTTCCAGGGCCACAAGGATCTCAGAACACAAACACTCTGTACTTCAATTGCCCTCCACTTTCCAAATATTAAACACACATTGCCTAAAATACACTTCTCATTCTACTTCCCGTAGCCTTCTGAGTTTACAGAAGACAGAACAAGGATAAGAAGTGTGGGTTGTGTCACTGGAGTGAAGTTACTGAAAAAAAAATAAAAAAAATTTAAAAAGGGGGTTGATCTTGAACTTCTCATTTCCTTCTATCTCAAAATTCATGCACACAGCATAAAGCTGGAATGTGGAGTGCAAAAGCTGTTTGTGACCGACCACGACGGGTCTCCTCGTGCAGGAAGAAAACTGAGAACAGCTCAGAAGAAAACTGCATCTGCAATGTGCAGGACAGGGACTCTGCAAGGCTGCCTCCAGCAAATGCAAGCGCAATGGGTTTGGGGCCCCAACAGTTTTTCAGCTCTGCATAATGTTTTGAGAGTTTTAACAAATAAAACATCCTTCAAGAACATCACCACAGAACAAGAGCTGTAACTGCACCACAGCAGCTGCCTGTGGAAGGAAATCCAACTATTTCACAGCATTTCTGCTCAATTTTATTAGCCAATATTGAACTCAACCTGTGAATTTTACCTTGGCTGTTGTGGCTATAGCTTCCCTTCTGAGACTGGTAGGACTGCTGAGAATGGCCATATGAGCTTTGGTGCTGGTTATAGCCTGACTTTTGGTCGTAAGAGCTCTGGTGGCCATAGCCCGACTGCTGGTCATATGAGCCCTGGTGGCCATAGCCCGACTGCTGGTCATATGAGCTTGACTGCTGGTCGTAAGAGTCTTGGTTTTGTCCATAGCTTGACTGCTGGTCATAAGAGCTTTGGTGCTGACCATAGTTTGACTTTTGTTCATAAGAGCCTCTTCCACTTAAAATAAACAGAATTTTTATTAATAGCTAAAGGTTCACAGAACAGAGAGCAAAGTAATGGCTGAAAATTCACGACATTGTTAAAATCTCCTAGGCACAGTTACTTCCCAGTCATTACTGGCATACAGATATGGAAATATCGATGTTTCAGCTCTGTGAGGATGTATCTGATTTCCAATAACAAGCAAGGCAGAACTCACTGTGTTACCATTGCTTTCGAGACACACCCAGCTCCCCCTGGAAATGTGACTTCAGAGCATCCCTCCCTTGACACATCCCAGTGCCACACCTGCTTTCTGCCCTCTCCCAGGAGCCTGACCCTGTCTGATGCATAGCCCGTGACCTGCAACATCCCAAAGCCTTCTCCACAGACTGCAGGGAAGACACTGGCTGCTCAGGGTGTGTTGTGCAGCTGATACTGGCTGCCTACGAAAACAGATTTTGCTTCAGTTCAATTGTAACCTGTCTTTTTCTGGGCATTCTACTTTTTGGCCAAGCACTTTTCTAACTCCTGTGATGTTCTCTGATATACTTGCAGTTCTTCTCACTTTAGTGCCATCTACACACACTATCCCACCAACTTTCATCAGCACCACTGACCAGTACCTTGTCTAGGCTACTGCAACACAACGTGGCTGTGGTTCTGAGAGGGAGCTGTAACTCTTCTCTGACTAATGATGGCTTTATAGCAACCACAAGGAAATCTCACACTGTACCTCCCCAGGCTACTTCAGCCTCCAAGGTAGAAACAAAAGTATTTTCAAAAGCTAGATAGATGAGAATAGTTCCAGCTGGGTTACCCTTTCATAGCAATACCTTAGAGTTTTATGAGAAAAAAGCCTGCACCCAGGAAACACTGGCTGCTACTCATACCTTTGTTCCCCTCTTGTGTACACAGTCACAGCTTAACTGTACTATTTTTGCTAGTAATTTGATTTAATCACTGACCTCTGCCACCCTTTCTTTTCTTCCCCCTCCCTGCTTCAGAAGATGAGGCACTACACTTTGACAATTTTACTTGCTAGACAAAATGGCTCCAAAAAACCCACAAACAAAATCTACAAGCCTGCAAAAAAAAGTTTCCACCAGCTTTTCAAAGCACCCAAAGTTGAAGTCCATTGGGTCCAACCAATCTCAACATATCCTATCTGCCTAAATACTGTCTAATCTGCTCTCTCCCAGTTCCAGCCTAGATCTTGGCTTTAACATGACTAATCTCAGTGGCAAGGTGTTTGCAAAGATTTTTATTAATATCTTCACTTCAAAACCACAGCTCCACTTCAGCCTCTGCACCATCAAAGGAAGCATCCTCAAGAGCATCCGCTACTTGCTGGTTTTTCTTCCTCTCTTCCCTTAGGATGTGAGAGCTACAGTTTTGTGGCCACCCTCTTCACAGTTGCTCTTTAATTTCTCAGTTTCTCATTATTCGTTACAACCACACATTGAAAAGTTTCCCTCCAATGTCTTTTTTTCCATTTTCTTGATCAAACCCACCCTGTTGCAGCATCTGCCCTCTACTGCATTTTCTTCCACTGGATATCTAGAGTTAAACATTAGATTATTGCCCAGTCCTGTGCCTTTGTGCAGCTCTAATAAATGCTCAGAAAACAAAACAAGGCAGAACTGAACTGTGTGCAAAAAAGACACCCTGAGTGACAGCACCTACTGCTGACAGATTAAGACCTTGCTGGTTTGTATTACTGTGCTTTGGAATAATAACTACAAACCCAGAAACCAAGTACAGGTTTGTTGAAGTCCAGACTGTTTTATCAGCTTGCAAAAAAAATATAATATTTGGACCTTGGACAGGAGAATGAGGCTTAGTACAGGAGAATGTATTTTATAGCAGTCACGTGAGCCCCAGTAAAGATCTAATGCAGGCAGGAACCTTGGGATGGATGCACGAAACTTGTAAATGAGATAACCAAGGTATTCTAGTGCCAGTGGCTTTGTAAGTCTTTATGGGAAGCTGGGCTCTATTTTCCAACATACTTTCAAAGTTCTACCAGTCCTCCCAAAAGGGATTCAAGTACATCACTTGACAAGCAAAATGCATTTGCAGTAGTGTTCTGAACCAGAGTGCACTATGAACGTGCATATGTAAGTCACTGATGAGGATATAAAAATGTGATGTTTTGAAAATCCTTCTGAGTTGGAAAAAGATATTTCTTAAATGACACTTCTGAATCCTTTCCTCTTCTTTCACACAGAGTTAGAAAAGAAGCCTGCAAACCTAAGAACAACTAAGAATTTCCTTGCTAAGAGCTTCTTTGAAGTTAATGGAAGAACATTGTAAACTGATACAGAAAAAAGTGACTGGAGAAGTACTCCACACATCTTTTTCCTAAAAAAAATGCTCTCTACCCAGTCCATTCTCCACTGTAGTGAGAGTCCAAAGACTTTCTGAGGTCCATCTCTCTGTACAGCTTAACTTCAAAACAACTGCATCCATCCTTCTTGTATAAAGAAATATTCTTCCCCTACCTCCTGCTCTTTCAGGCACTAAAATGTCTTAAGAATTTGGATGTTCAGATGTTTGTCCTTTTTTTTTTTAACAGTGACAGCAGGAAATGTGTTATAGCTCTAGTTAAGAACACACAACTACTGGGCAGGACTTTAAATAGATACTCTTGATCTTGGCTTCCTTACCCTCTAGACGAGCCTTTCTGCTGGCCCTGACTGCCATAAGACTGCTGGTTGTATGAGCTCTGATTCTGATTTTCATAACTGGAGTCATCATCGTATCCCTGGGAATCTTGTCCATAACCTGGAAATTGAGGAAGAAAATTTTTAGTAAATATTCACCTTTTAATCACTGCCAATGAATGTAATAAGCTAGCCAAACCTGATTGATTTTGTCCATAGTTCCCATGATAGCTTCCATAGTTCTGTCCGTAAGAGGAATTGTCTCCACTCTGCCCATAACCAGAATATCCCTGGAATTTCAAGAATTGTCATCAAATCAGTGTCGCTTCCACTTGTTTTCCTTTGCCAGACACAACTGCAAACATCAAGCACAGCTGAGAATGAACTTCTGCCTGGGGCAGAAACGGTGACCCAGGAACAATTGCTTTTACTCAAGGATTTTTGTTTTTACACCTGCTTTGAAAGACACGAGGGTTTTTTTTTCAGCTTACCTGTGCTTGTCCATAATTTTGACTGCTCTGACTGCCATAGGACGAATAGCTGTAAGAGAAAAACGCATTTACTAAATGCTTACAGGGCCCCCCACATGGGTTGGAAAGTAAAGGTATTTTTCATGTTATTTTAATTTTCTTTTTGTTCCAAAATAGGTGTTCAATCCGAGTACTGCCCTTGTAGGTATATTAGACCCACAGCAATAAGCTAATGCTTACAGTTGACTGCCAGGAGAGCTCCTTTTGATTTCTGCACTGTTTCAAGTGTAGATTTAAAGTACATGAAAGTTGGGCTTACTGTAATGTGACAGATTCTCCAGAACCACAGCAAATGTCACCGCATGAAACCAAGACATTTTTACAGAGACCATTTTAAGCAATCACTGCCAATCTGGTGTTTGCTGGACTGACAACACCATCATCAAAAACCACACTGCCTTTAAGTTATACTTACTCATTATTCTGCCACTTTAAGACTTGATGAACTGACAGAAGAGCCATGTGCTGACTCTCCTATCATACTCCGCTATAAAGCCAAACTCAGGCAGTGCTCTATCCACAGAGCCTCAGGACTTCCATCAGCACAGGCAGCGTTAGTCATGATTTTCATACTTCCATAAAAACACTTTTGTTTCACTGATTAAAATACCCAACCCCCCCAAAACAAAAGCTGTTATGAACTGGCTTTTAGATGTCACAATTAGGAACCGTTATTGTAACAGCTTTTAACACGAAGTTCCTGTTATGACATAACAGTTATTAATTAACAATTATCAACAGATTAAAAAAAAAACCAAAACTTTCCCTCCAATTGGAAAATAAAATGAGAAAATACAATGTTATATCTACATGGCAAATCTTCTTTACACTTGCATAACCTTTGACCGAAATCTTTGTGAACAGCTTAAGGTGGTCATAAGAAAAATACTTCTCTGTGTCCATGACATTTCAAAAGTTCTCACTATTAAAAGATGTCAATCCAATCCAAACCTGCTTGTTGTCATCCCTTCAGGAATACACTATTGGTTTGGTTTTTTAAGCTATCTTCATAAAGGCTCAGGACAGCAAGCTTTCTGCACCCCTATCTCCAAAAATCAACACTCTTCCATGCCCAAAGATTCAAACATCACGCTGGAAATCCTAAATGGCCTTTTATTTTGCAGACTTCATTGCTAACAGCATAAAAACCCCACACATACCTCTGCTGGCCACCAGACTGACTGTAACTTCCAGAATCTAGAAAAAGAAATAAGTCATATTGAGAACTTCTAATGAACATTTTGTTCCTCCACTTACTACCAGAAGAAATCTGGGCAGATGGAGAAAGGTTCAGGTACACGGGATAACGCAGCTACTTTCCCTGCGGAACTGGACAGCTTTGTGTTTCTGAAGAGATGAGAAAAGGCTCAGAGCAGGAGAACAGGAGCAGAGGGTGTGGGGGACACGACGCAGGCACGGCCACGTCACCTTCCTCTTGAAGGATCTGAATTCCACTTAACAAGGTGTCCCTTCAGATACTCGGGACTGAGGGGCCCAGTGTTGCCATCAGCAACACACAGGGTGCAGCAGCTTCAGTAACCAAGCTAAGTAGGTCAGTCCTACTGAACCCCTCTGAGATGCTGTAAGGAAGCTCTGCCAGCAAAGGGCAGACACAGGCAGAACGTGCAGGTGTAAACTCGTGGGTGGAGGAACCATAACACTGCCCTTCTTCTCTCATGCTGCAAAAGGAGAAGCGTTACCGATAGCTCAAACCATGCAAGATTTCATTCCCTTACACATGACACAAGTTGTCCAGGCAGATATTACAAGTATTATTTCTAATTAATGGAAGCATCACTTATCACAAAAATTGATTCTTCAACCATATGGATTTCAAAATATGACCTCAAGTGAAAAAGAAATTAAAAAAAAAATTCAATGAAATGGTTGGACTTGTATTTAAAGTACAACATGGAATTTGTAAAAGCTATCAATGGTGTGAAAAACCCAAGTACCTGCCAGCTGGAATTCAGTTCTTAAACAGGATGTTCTGTCTTTACTGATTTAGCTTATCACATTATTTTATCTCGTTAACGGCACAACGATGGATTTCCCAGTCTTCTGCAAAAGGGCACGGTTTTATGTGTTAAAAGCTCTTACTCTAGAGGAACACACACACACAAACACACACACACACAAACACACACACACACAAACACACACACACACAAACACACTCCTACCAAGCTGTTCCCCAGGCCAGGTGATGCAACAGACACAGGACACACGTGCCCTGCTCCAGCCAGCTCGGGTCTCCTGTCACCACGGGCTTGTCTCCTCAGAGACACCCGCACACCCGAGCTGCTCTTGGCCCTACAACCTCGTCACCGCATGGGCTCTGCCCATCCCACTTCCTCAGCAGGAGGCTCAACTCCTCTTGATGTTTTTGCCTGAAATTCCCACCTTCTTGTCAAAACCCAAACACCTCCTTCCTTTCTCTGCCAGCCTCACCAGTACTGTCACTGGGCAACAGCCCTGAAATTTTCCTGATCCTTTCAAATCGCTTCAAGAATTTCTACAAATATTGTGATGTTGTGGGCTAATAAAAACTATCAGGAACTTCTGCTTTCAGCCCTGATTTCAGCCTTTCCACCACACTCACCCTCACCTCTGCACCTAGAGCCAACTAAAGAGCTGAAAGCAAAAATGAATTATGCTGCAGGGTAAATGTCATAAACAATTATAACCATTTTCCAATCAAAACACTCATGGAATTGCTGAAAGTCCATTCACTACACCTCCTTCCCCTGGCCGTAAACCAAACCCTGCTAGTACTTACACATACACTTAAACACACACATCTATACTTCCAAGATGGGGCTCTCACCTAAGCTATTCGGACACAAAGCAGCATTTTTAATGTTAAGGTATCTCCTCGAAGCAACACAAAGCACCAAATTTCATATTCTGTAACAGAAACATTCACCAAAAGCTGAGATGAAACATTTCAACATTCTCCTCCTTTTGTACGGCTACAGAACTAGTTCATTGCCTTTCCATAATGAAAAGCAATTAAAGAAAACACGGAAAAAAGTGCAACTCAAAGATGTTGCCTGGTTCTAGTGAGATGAGGAAAGCTTTACATTATTGCAATTTAAATGATCACAAAGATTATTATTATTAAATAGGCAACCACATTTTAAAACTAAGGTTTAACTCTAAAACGTATATACCATTAATGCTGTAAATTAAAGCAAAGAATATTAATGGCTGTATCAGAAAGAATTCTTGAGTAAGGATGTAATTGGCTATAAATTGAATTTAATCTCCTTAGCTTCTCCCTCACAAACTTCTGCTAAACCACAAAATTTGGGGAAAAGTCTGAAAGCAACCAGATAAGTAGCCTGTAAAATATGAATATGCAGAATCTGAGGAATTTCCTTTCTATATTTTTCTTCGTCCTTTGTTGGACCTCCCAGTCCACAGACTTCTGCCCGATTTATTTTGGTGGACTCAATGGGGACAAGAGCCTGTAAGTATTTCCAGAAACAAAAGATAGCTTATTCTGCAAACTCTTCAATTTTTTTCTGAATGTATAAAAAGCTCATGGAAAAATTTCCTGTGAATCAAGTGGGGCATAGCAGAGTGGTCAGGGTGCACTGCTCAGGCAGCGAGCTCCTCTCAAGATAGAAGAGCCTGCTGGGGACACTTGAAAATGTTCTCGTACAAAGTCACTGCCATAAAGAAGCAGCATCGCTTCTGTAGTATCACCAACAGAAAAAGAATCTCACATTTGAGCAGCTCCACAGATTAAAACCAGAGGAGACACTCAGTGGCTCGACTGGTAAGTACCTGAGGCCTGGGCATAAAGTGGTTTTAGTTTACTGACCTATTTTACTCATTTACTAGCAGAATTCATGGTCTGAACTCATGCGAGTGTACCTTTGGACATGCTTTCTTCTTGGGGTAAAGAAACACTCTTTACATTAAAGGATTTCTTTAACACACCTTGCTTTGCTTTTATTCTGTCACTCATGTATGTAACAGGAGATAGCACTAAAATGGCTCTACCCTAACAAACCGTGTCTCGCTGCACAAAGCACTTAACAGTCCTGGAATTGCCTCCCACGTTCGGGGACCTACCCACGGCCTCCCCTTCTGGGGTACACGACCTACCCACCGCTCCCCAGGGCCATTGCTGCCGGTGGGACCAAAACGTTTTCACCTGAAATGGGCTGAAGAAAGAGCAGCACAGCATGCTCGCAGAAGCTGGACCACATCAAGCCATCTAGGCCAGCAGACACAGTGGCTCCATACTCGACTGAAGGCCTCCGTTGGGAGAACCACAGGCAGTGCACTTTTAAACCCGCAGCAGAGGGGCTGTGGAGCTGCCCCCTTTGCTCTGCTGGCACCCCCACTGCTAGAGCAGAACGTGGGGTAGATGGGCAGACACTGGGACACAAAGGTGGATCCCATTCTAAGGGACATGGAGAGCACGCTAAAGGGCAGGGGGAGGTGGGGCAAGAAGCGAGGGAAGGGGCGTTTGCATTCCACGGGGAGCAGTGACCCAAAACGGGGCACACACACCCGAGTAAGAGCTTTTCACACAAACCTCCCAAATATCTGCTGGGAGCAGCAGGACAGAAAGGCAGGTCCACATCTCACACAACCAAACACACACAACCCGGAGTGGGGCCCACGCGGGGAATGCCCGTGGCCCAAAGGGGGGCGATATCTCACACCGGGGGGGCAGGGAGGGGGGGCTACAGCAGGGGGCACGAAGCAAAACACACCGAGGGGGTAGGCAGCCCAACGGGGAGGGTCTACGGGGGACACGAACCAAAACGGGGTTCCCATCTCACACCGGGGGCTGTGTGTGTGTGTGCCCCAACACGTAGGAGGGGCCTAGGCCCTGAGGCGGGGAGGGCCACATCCCGCCCAGCACCCGAGCGGGGACCCCCACGGGATCCCGCGCCGCGCCCTCCGCCGCGCTGCGACCCGCGGGGCCCGGGCGGGGGGCGCGGCCGCTGTGACCGGAGCCCGGCCGGGAGGGGGCGGGGCGGGCCGGGGCCCCCCGGGGAGGGGGAGCGGTGGCGAGCGGAGGGGGCGGGGCCCGCGGGGCCCTCAGGGGGGCGTGGCTCGGCTCCCCTCCCCCTCTCCGCCGCGCGGGGGGTGTGTGAGGGGAAGAGGCCGCGTCTCCCACCCCCCCCCCCCCCCCCCAACATGGCCGCGGCCTTTTCCACCTGGGCCGCGTGGTTCCCGCCCACCCCCCGCACCCACCGCGCCCCGCCCCGGGCGGCAGGGAAGCGAAAGCGCCAATTAAACGCCCCCCTCCTCCCGCCCCTCCGCCCGCCGGGCCGGGCAGCACCTACCCGAAGCCATGGCGGCCGCTGGCGGGCTGAGGGCGGAGGAGAGGCAGGCAGACAGAAGGACAGGCGGACAGACCGAGCGCCGCGCCGGCCGCGCGCACACTGAAGCCCCCGCAGCTCGCGCGGACTGCGGGGCCGGGCAGCCAATGGGCGCGCTGCGCGCCTACCACCGGCCGGGGGAGGGGGGGAGGGAGAAGGGCCGTACCAAGTGGCAGCGGGCGGGGGGGGAGTGCGGGGCGCGCCGGGCGGGAGGAGGCTGGGCGGGGGTGCGCGGAGTCGCTGGAAAGATTAAAGGAGTTTAACGGATAAACACGCGGGGCAGGGTCGGGGTGCCGGGGGGGGAACCGGGGAGGCTGCAGGTGCGGAAAGCCGGGTGTACGCGGCAGCCCCGCCAACCGCCCCCCGGCAGACCCCCCGGTTCCCTCCCGCAGCCCGGCTCTGCCTCGCCGGTGGGGCAGGGCAGTGTCTCGGGCTTTCCTAAACGCGAATTCTGCGGGCCGAGCTGCGCAACAGCCGGGAGGGTGAACATCCTCGCTACGCTTTGCGTGTGAGCGGCCAGGGGAGGCAGGGTGCGAGGGTGGGGTGAACGAGAACGTGCAAAATCTGGGGCCTGAAATTAAAAACAAACAATCCAATGAAAAAAAAATAGGTGGCCCAGGTTTTGTGGGAGTTCTGGCTCTCTTAAAAAGCCAAATATTTGGACAATGGCTTTCTAAGAAAAGAGATCGTGATCTTGGGAGCCACTCCTGAGAGATGAGATATTGTTTTGGAAGGGGTGAGTAATGGGGAACCAACTGAAACGACAGCGAGAGCGACATCCATCATTTCACCTGGCTGATTCTCAGCAGCCGTTATGTCTTGTTTCAGATTGAGCTGCCTTCTTGTGAGGGTTGGATTGCTAAGAGCTGCACGCTTGCTGTCTAGTGACAGTCTGCGTGTGCACCAGAGAGCACTGCGAGGTCTTACCCTGGTTTTTAAAGGCAGCGAAGAGCATTCTTTAATCTCCATTGAATGGATTGAGCAGATCTGGGCCTTTCTTTCCCCCTCTGGGCATAGCAGTGGGAGGCAAATCCCACTGCCACAGCCTGAAGTAAATTTATTTGCAGAAACAAGCAGTTATTAGAATGATTTTAAATAAAAGAGTTGAGTTCTGTGCCCATCTTTCAGTTTCTCCTCAAAAAACTTCATCTCCTCCAGCAGGATGTCTCCTGTGCCATGAGCCTTCCCATGTCTGCAGCAACCTGGGACCTTTCACAAAGCCCACCCTGGCAACATGAAGATTTGGGATTAGGGCAGATCCCAAACAATGCTCTGTAGCCAGGGGCAGGGCAGGGGAGGTGGGGGATGTAGAGCCTCTTGGCGCCTTTACATTCCTAAGAGACTGAACACTGTAAATGGAAAATGTCACTAATTGAGACAGAGTGACAGGCTCACAGTCCTGCCTGTTGGTAGATCCATGCTCTGCTTCCCCATGCTTTCAAAAAACTTTGAAGGTGA
Source organism: Todiramphus chloris collaris (assembly GCA_025345505.1). Lineage (NCBI taxonomy): Eukaryota > Metazoa > Chordata > Aves > Coraciiformes > Alcedinidae > Todiramphus > Todiramphus chloris. The sequence continues at coordinate 180,880 of JANVCC010000195.1, forward strand.
GGAAAAGGTGTTGTCTCCTTAACCTTCTGCTCATCACCCTTGACTGAAAGAGATACTAGATGCTTTGAACTCTTTCTCCACTTTGTAAAACCAGAGGGGCTGAGGGAAGGTGTCTTCTGATTCTTCCCATGCATGTGGGGCTTTGTGGATCTCTCCTTAGACCCGGGCCAGCAGACAGCAACTGGGGTCCTGTCCAGAGAAGCTGGTGTCAGGGGAGTGTGTCTGCCATGTAGCTGTTTATGGTGAGTAGATGCGGGTCCAAACACCTGCAACTGGGCAATGGCAACTGCATCCTCTGCTTGCTGCTGGGAGCCTCCCAGCCCGCTGGAGCAAAGCCTCTATTTCTCCCTGCTTCTCACTTTTTTTCCCTACACATCCCTCTCCTCATGCAGGGGCTTGTCAGGGTGAGGGGCTCCCATTGCCAAAGCACCCTTCGGTCTGCCACTTCCCCTCGGGCAACGGTGTGTTCAGCAGATTCACGCACCGAACACTGCAGACAAACAGGCAAAGGCTCGGCCTGGGCCGTGGGGGAGGCCTGTGCTTTGGGCAACCCCTCCATTTGCGCCAGCGTGGGCTCGTGGCCCTGGCTCTGGTGCAGATGCTCCTCTCCACTGCCGTCTGTCACACCTGCAGGGGAACGCCGGGCCCTTCGAAGCTGACCAACCCTGGGACACGGCAGCGGGGAGCGGAGGGGGGTGCCGGGGGGGCCGTGCCTGGCAGGGGGCCGTGCCTGGCAGGGGGCCGGCCGGACCCCGCCTGGGGCAGGCTTCCAGCGGCAGTTCACACCTCTCCCCGAACATATTTTTCCCTTCTGAAAAGGGGGGGGGGAATAAATTAGTAATTAAAACAAATTTTTTTAAAGGAGGGGTGAAAAAAATCGGACCCCTCCCCCCGCCTGTCTCCATGGTAACGGGGGCGCCGTAGCGCCTCGCGCTGCCACGGCAACGCTCCAGGCCTTCCGGCGGCGGCCGGAAGCGGGGCGGCGCGCGGCGGCAGCATGGCGGCGGGCTGGGGACGCCCGCCGGCCGCCGCCGCCCTCACGCTGCTGCTGTCGCTCGGCGCCTCCGCGCCCGGACTGCTGCGGGGCGCGCCCGACGGCCCCTCCGCCGCCTCGCTGCGGGCCGCCGCCCTGCGCGCCGGGGAAGGTGAGCGGGGGCCCTCCGCGCTCCCCCCGCCCTGCCGCTTTCCCACTCCGGGCCTTCCCCGAGTCCCGCACCGAGCCTTCGCTGCCCGCCTCGCCGGGCCGGCCCCGTGTCCTGCCCGTCCCACCGTCCTCAGCCCCTTAGTTCTGGGCACTTCCTCGAGTCCCTCGCCCGGGCCGCTGCTCTCTCCGTGGCTGCCTCTCGGGGCTTTCCCTGTGCCCCGCGCTCCCGCCTCTTCTCGGCGCGTCCCCTGACCTGCCCCGAGCCTGCTGAGCGCCCATCTCAGCCCCCTCTGCCCCGCTGCTCCCCCCCGGACCCATCTCTGGCCTTTGGCTCTATGCAGAGCAGGAGTGTGCTGCTCGGAGCTCCAGGCATTTGCTGTCCTCGGAAGCTAGAACTATTTTTATCATACTTTTAGTTCTCATGCTCACCCCCACACAGTGATTTCTTCTAGCAGTCTGTGCTGGGGGGCGAATCCTGCCACCTCCTCGTGTGCCTCCAGGGGACAGTCAGGTGGCACTGGGTTACTCTTTCAGGTGGCACTGGCTTACACTCTCAACTCCTGTTTTTCTGGCTATGGGACTGGCATTGATGGGAGGGAGGTGAGAACTCTTCCTTAGCCCTCACTGAGCACCCAGAACACCGTCTGATCACCTCTAGGCATTTGTTGTGAGCCAAATCAGCCTTCCAGCAGCTTTAGAAGCTGTTGAGCAAAATCTTCGTTGCCATTACAGTCATTTTTCCGTCTCTTGCCTTCTCTCCAAATGAGACTGAAATTCACTACAGGCTCTCTTGCTTTTCCCCAGGGAGCTTCCCAAGAGCCAGCCCAGGTGTCTGCCATACCCGAGGCAGCGTTTGGTTTAACTCTTTGGTTGTTGCTGCCTGGCTTTAACAGCCTCCTCTTCTCCACCAGGACAGGAAGGGAAGCTGTGATTCACATGGCAGGCTCGCTCCTCGCTCTCCCTCTGCTCACGGGAGTCGTGGTTGTGCCTGCCTAACGTGCTGGTGTGCTCAGTCCACAGGCTAATTACCTACGTCTTTGTCTACGAAGACCTGATCTCCTTGACCTGTGGTGCCGTTATCATCTGGTACTTCGCCGGCAGCTTTGAGAAGAACGTGGGCACAGCAAAGCACTGCTTCCTCACCGGCATCTTCGCCGTCCTCTCCGCCCTCCTCTTCCTCTTCCTCGAGACCGTTGTCTCGAGGGTGGCAGAGGTGGGAGATGTCAAAGGATTCATGCCGGTGGCTTTTGCTACGTTGGGTGTGTCCACCACCCGCTCGCGGATGAAGAGGACTCTGGTTTTGGGGGTTAGAGTTCCAGTGGTGCTGGTGCCCTGGTTTCTGCTCTGCACAGCGTGGTTTATCCCTCACTCCTCTCTCTTGGGCAACCTGTGTGGGCTCCTAGCCGGGAAAGCCTGTATCCTTTCTGGGAGCAGAGCCCTGCACCAGGGCGGGATCGCTGGGTGATGAGAGGGGACGGGCTGTGGTTCCGGCTGCCCAGGTGCACACACGAGGCTTTGTGGTGTTTCCTGGACTCTTGCTCTGCATTCAACCCTCGCCAGCTCCTCACACCCTGCTCTGCCTTTGTTTCACAGCTCGTGTTTCCGCTTCCCTTGTGGCTTTAGTGCCCACAGGGGATGTGGAGCTGAGAAGGGTGATGGTCTGTGAAGGTGGTGCCGGGTGAAACTGGGAGAATTCTGCGAGGAAGGTGGTTTGTGGCCAGAGGGAGGTTGCGTGGGGCTGTGCTAGAAATGAGCGTGCGGTGTCTGCTGTCCTCCTTAACGCGCTGCTGGCTTCAGATGGTCTTGGCTACTGTTTCTGCTGTGATTTTCCAGAGTCCGTGGCCTCTAAGCTGGACAGGCTGTTCCCATTCAGCCTGCTGAAGAGGATACCGGGGCTGAAATACATCCCAGGGTCCTTAGCAGAGAGAAGAGCCCTTGAAAGCAGCAAGTAAGTACGGGAGTTCCTGTGAAAGGTCTTAGCGTACAGGGGAATTTTGAGGCATAACTGGAGGCATTAGATCTCCTTTAGAAGCTGCCTTGTGCTTGTTGTGTTCACATCCTGGGTGTCTGGGGGGACACTCTGCCCGACTGCTGTCACACTGCTGGCATTGCCCTGACTGCGCCGCTATCACACATTAACTCAGCCAGGGCTTTCAGGGAAAGCTACAGTGAGGTGCAAGCCCTGTCGCTGCTGCAAGGGCAGCGTGGAGACACCGAAGGGCTTGGGCTTGGCTGATGTTGTGCAGTTCTGCCCTGACATTGGGATCTGTGGCATTTGTTCCTGGCTGGAGGGCTCCCTGAGGCGTGATCTTTATCTTTCTTTGCCCCACCTCGCCACCCAGGAATGCTGTGAAGTGAGTTGTGTCCAAATCTATGTAGGAGCAGAGCATTATGAACTCAATACGTTGCTTGGGAAGCTGCATGTCGAGCTCTCGGCGCATGTTTCGGTGTCAGGGCGACATCACTTTGCCAAAGAGAAACCTTGGGGCCAGTGGCTGATGCTCAGGACTGGGTTTGAGTTTGGGTGTGTCACAGGCCATGAGAACTCACTTGTATTCTAAAAAGCTTGGAAATGTAGGTCACATTTTTCCCTACTCTGGTTGTTTCAGTTTCACAAAGGAAGGCCAGTTTTCTGTTAAGAATTAAATTCTCTGCATTGTTGAAGCCATCAGCTCACTGTAAAGCCTTTTTTGAAGTGAATGCTTTCCAAGCGTTTGGAGCTGCCTTCACCCACGGGGAAACCACGAAACAGAGCCCTGCCTGCAGCAGGAGTGTGCCCAAGATCCATGAGGGCTTGCTGGGCAGGCCAGGCAGACCCAGCAGCACTCCTGTTTTCACTCCCTCCCTTCTGGGCAAGTGCTGCTTTTTTTTTTTTTTTTTGAGGGAGACACACGACTGGCTGCACACTGAGCCTGTGACTGCATCAGCCCAGTGCTTCTGCAGTTAGCTTCTGCACAGCACCACAGCTCTGTGTCTGAACCTGCTGTCTTTAGGGTGGATGTTCTGGCTCAAAGGGATTTACATAAACGTTTAGCAAGCCAGGTGTGGGAAGGTGTTTCTAGGATGTTTCTACCTCTGCAGCTAAATTTGCAAGTGTCTCAGACACAAGTTCTGTATATGCTTCTGGGGCTTAATTTTTATTATTTTGGTTCTTTTTCCCATGTAAAAGCTCTTGATGGTTTGAGATTTGTTTTTTTTTTTTTTTTAATTTTCATAAGACTTCAGGGATCAGCTTTCCACCAGACAGGAGATGTCTCTGGGAGGTCTGGGCTTTGGCATCATCTTTGTATCCACATAGTAAAAAAAACCAAAACCCACACAAAAACCCCAAACAAAACCCAAAAGCAAACCCACACCCCAACTAAACCAAAAAATGCAAGCCTCCAAACCCCAGCAGGAGCCAGTCTCTTATTCTTGCTGGGAATTTGTCAGTCAGGGTCCTCATGACTGCTGCCTTGATTCCCAGCACTCCGCTCAGTGTCTGTGTGGGCTGTGCAGTATCCCTGAAGTCCCAGAGGCTTTGGCCCCTGGGCAGATTGCCTCTCTTGTGGTTTTGGTGGGATGAGTCCTGCTTTCTGTTGGCAAAGGCTCCTTAATGTTATTTGTAAGTCTCCCCTCCTCCCCTTTTCCGCTCTATACCCTGGGAGGCCAGTGAACCTATTTTTACTCAAGTGCTGCTTATAGTCAGAGCTTCTCTTGTTGTATCACATCTCTCTGATGGATTGCAGTGACCTTTCCCAGCACTGCTCAGGAGGAAATCTGCCCCCTGGGCACTCCCATAAGCAGGCAATGCCAGTTCTGAACACAGTGTAACCTTCTGTTTTCTTCTTGCCCAGGATTAACCCTGTGCCGGGCACCTACCCCACCCAAAGCTACTACAGCTCTTCGGATCCATCTCTTCCTGCTCTCCAGCTGCATCACCCCAGTGCTCAGAGCCAGGGGTTGCACCACAGCTGCGCTCCGGGATGCGGCCGTGCTCTGGGACACGTGGAACCTCTGGCACCTCAGCACGGCCCTGCGGCAGGACACTGCCTCTCTCCAGCCCCCCAGGCAGGCAGAGCAGGACACAGCCTCTCTCCAGCCCTCCAGGCAGGCAGAGGTGCCTTGGCAGCACGCTGGGCACAGCCCCCCGCTGCAGCCTCTCCTGGCCAGTGCTGCCCGCCGGGCGGGTTCTCTCCCCCGCAGCGCCTGTGCCCGCCTGATCCGCAGGCACCCATGGGCGTGGGCCCCCTGGCTGGGCTTCAGCAGGCATCAGCGTGCCCAGCAGCTACGGTGGCTTCTCTTTCACCTGAACTTTCCAGAGTCCGAGTGTACTGACCTCCGGACAGCAGCAGGACCCCTGTGTGGTGCTCACGCAGCGGTGCGTCGCTGGCATCTTCACTGTCTCTGGGGTGAGCAGTGGAATGGGTTGGTAGCTCCAGTGTAGGCCAGCCCCCTGCTCCCTGGCACAGGCTACGTTAATTATAGTTCCTTTATAATTATTGTTTTTCACTTTTTGATATTGCTGGAGGTGGGGACTGTATCGCCTCTGTGCGTTTCTCATCCCTTTGGAGTCTTTCATTGCTGTGTTTACAGCAGCTGCCTTTTCCACGCTGCCACTGGAGTTACAGTGCTGCAGCTCCCTGATTCAAGCCAGGACCTTAACTGTCAAATCACTGGGGTGTAACCAGGCTGTGGCAATACAAACATGTCCCATCTACACTGAGGCTCTTAGCCTCCTATCTTCTTTATAGGTGTGATATAGCTAGGACCTAAAAGAGATTGAAATCACAAAAGCCTTAGTTTATAACTTAATATTTGAGTGGAGGAGGGCAGATATTTATACTAGTGACTCCACTGCCTTCAGGGGGCTTGTTAAACCAGGGCTGGGGCAAGAGGCCAGAATGCAAAATGCCCTTTTCTGCCCCCCAAAACAGCTCTAAAATGCTGAAGGTTCTTCTTTGCTGCAGGCCAGTTGCCAGTACATTGCCTTTGTTTCCTGCTAGGACTGCAGGGGCTCAGCCCGTGTTGAAGATGAGGCAACCTCAGATGCATGCAGAGGAGCAAAAGGCTCTTCAGTAAGGGACTTTGGCCATTTGTGGAGCAAATGGGTATAAACCCAAGGAGCTGGGAGGGACTTTGGCAGTGGTTTAGAAGAGCTAACTGGAATGTAGCAATGCCACTGGGGTGTTCACAGTGCTCAGCTTTAGTTGTCTCACCTATAGCAGCACAGTCTCTGTTTTCTTCAGGGCTGGTGGAAAGGTGTGTGGCAAAGGGGAACCTTCAGCAAGGGCTTCAGAGCAGGATGCAGCGTGTGGTGCCTGTGGCAGTTGGGTCAAGTTGAGGGGCCTGTAGCTGCATTACTGTGCTGTGCCCAGGGGAAATCTGCTGCCTTGATGTCTGTAAATCAGCCAGGATCTCAGCTATTGCCCTTGACTCTTTGCTTAGACTTCTGTTGCACTCCAAAAATAAAGTGCTACCTGAAGCACGAGCTGCCACTGCGGCTCATGGAGCTGTTCTTGCAGTGCCTGTGCCCCAGAAACCTCAGTAGCCTCAGACCTCCTCCCTGCTCTGGGCACAGTGGGGTCATCAGCAGCTCCAGAGCACATGCTTGCCTCTTTCTTCTCTCTCCAGTGTCTGAGCAAGCCCTGTGTTGCTGCACAGCCGTTAGTTCTCCAGCAGCCTTGCTGGGACGATGGCCACAGTGACGTGTGAATGCTGAGGACTTAGACCTCAGATGCACCTCAGTAAGCAACTCTGCTTGCAGAGGTGGGCCCCCCTGGTCAGGGGCTTTCTGCAGGAGGATGCAGCAATTTGGGATCCATCCTGGAGCTGGTGGGAGGTCTGGAGTTGGTGGCTCTCTCCATCTTGTCCCTGGTGGTTTCACTCCTCTGTGGGATCACAAATGGACCTAGCTTGATGATCCTGTTTTCCCTGCACTGCTGGCAGCAATTGCATTGTGGTTAACGTGAAGCGAGAATGGGATATGGTGCTCGTTTGGGAATTAAAAGCATGTTTTCCATACCAGGAAAGAAATGGCAGAAATACCATTGAAATGGTGACACTCTGCTCTCATCAGTGCCTTGATGCTCCTCCCTGCGAGATCCTCCTCCGTACACCTAGGAGTTTTATCACTGTTTTTCCCAGAAACGTGCAGAAGGGTGATGAGGACCGGTAGCGATCGTAAATGTTGTATAACATCTCCAGACTCTACGCCTGAAGTACAGTCTGAAAGACAAACTCCTACATCTCCTGGTTTGCTTTCAAGTGGGGAAGCGGAGCGTGCCCGTCCAGCTGCTGGGCTGGCTGTGATGGGGACAGCAGGGCAGGCTGCTGGTGTCTGATGGGCGCTGCCTGCACGTGGTGAGGACACGCAGGGGCGTGAGTGCTGCTGCACGGAGGGAAGTGCTCCTGGGTCTGGAAACTCGTTATTCTTCTTTTTTGACTCTTAATCAGTGGTGCTGGTAAGAGATGGGCTCTCCCCGCAGAGCTGTCACCTCTTTCCAGTGAGCAGCTTCACGACTTTATGGTGGGAAAGGAAGTCCTGGCCTGTAAGAGTCACCATGGGGGCACTGCTGGCAGCAGGAACTGCCCCAAGCCTGCCTGGTGTGGGGAGCAGCCAGCACCCCTCTTCCAGGAGGTGGGGTGGGCCCCTGGGCCTGGCAGCGAGGGGACCTGCCCACGTGTGAGGGAGCAGCTACCAGCCATGACCTTTCCATGGGACATGGCAACTGCCACAGCCCCTCGGGTGAGCTCTGGGGATGGGACGTGGTGGGATGGGCACAAAACCCCAGGTTGGGTTTTTTTCCTTCAGCTCCTGGCTCTGTCATGTGCTTCTTGGTGACCTTGGCAGAGAGATCACTTGGTCCCTGTGATCTCTATGACTTCCAGTGTGTCTCTTCTCCCAAGTAACAAGTGACAGTACAAGAGGAAACAGCCTCAAGTTGCACCAGGGGCGGTTTAGTTTGGACATTAGGAAAAATTTCTTCTCTGAAAGGGTTGCCAAGCCCTGGCACAGGCTGCTCCAGGCAGTGGTGCCCTGGAGCGGTTTCCAAGCTGCATAGATGTGCTGCTGAGGGACAGGGGTTAGTGGTGCCCTGGGAGTGCCAGGGGAACAGGCTCCAACTCCAGCTGTGTGACTGCGCCGGTGCCAACCTGTCACTTGAAATATGTCATTCCCGTGTGCAGTGGCCTTCGGATGGACGTTTGCAAAGATAAAGATGGTTTCTAGCAAGGTCTGTTCCCTGCCTTTCCTGAGGGCAGCGCTTTCGCAGAGAAATGCTGTCATATAAATCAGCCAAGGACCTTCTGTTTCTCCAGCAGCAGACTCCAACCAAGTCCAAGGTCCCAGGGCTGGTGGCAAACTTGGAGCTCCTTGCCCAGGGAAGGGAAGTTGCTGGGAGGGCGGGAAGGGGTCAGGATGAGACATTGGCAAACACGTCTAAGGCTGAAAAGAGGAATTGCACGTATAAGGGAGGGAGGTAAGAAACACCAGCTCATTGGCTTTGGCATTTACCTTTCAACTCACAGCAAGGTTACTGGTTGTGTGCTGCAGTACCAGGACAGTTCCTTAGAGAGGAGACAGAGAATGAAAGTTTCTAAAGCAGGAGGGAAAAATAAAAAGAAAAAAAGAAAAAAAGGAAAAAAATCAATAAACCCCCAGTTCAGCCTGGGATGGCTGCCCCTGGGGAATGTGCTGTCCTGAAAGTTTGTTGTTTTGTGCTTCTGGTATGTTCCTTGAAGGTTGGGATTGCATCTGCCCTGGACTGCAGAAAGCCCCTGGAGCTGTTCCTTTTTTCCCTGGGCTGTCACAGTGGAGTGATGAGATTCTGGGGACAAGCACTGGGAGCTGAGCTGGCTGTTCCCCTGTGCCTGGGGCAGTGGTCCTGCTGTGACACTCCAGTTCTGCTGCAGGATGGATGCTCCAGGAAAGCCCAGCTCCTTCCCTTCCACTCTTCCACACCTGCCATGGTGTGACAGAAAAGGAGTTGGGGTACATGCAGAAGCAGCAGAACAGGCTCTGAGCTACATCACCACACCAGCCGGGAGCAAGGAGGGTCCTGCAGCATGGGGAGGCCTGGCAGGAGACACTGGCGTCGGGAGAAAAATGGGTCTGTATTTGCTCTCCTGTTGCTCATCCAGTGGGGGCAAAGCAGGCGTAGGTGGACAGCTGCCCTGGGCCAGGGGGTGAGCTGTGCCAGGGCCAGGACGCTGGCACACACCACCTCAGCTGTCCCACGGGGCCCTGGCTCGTTTGCTGGCACCGTGGAGGCTCCGCGGCCAAAAGTTCAGCCCCAGCCTGTGCTGGGGATGGAGGACAGACGGAGAGGTGTGAGCTCATCCACGCCCCATGGTGAGTGGAAGAAACGTGTGGAGTCAAAGCAGTGACCGAACAAGTCCCTGTGGGCTGGGTGGGCTTGGCTTCCTCATCCACTCAGGGGCTTGGGCTGGGTGTGACAGGAGCTCAGCAGCTTCCTGCCGGGAATGGAGTGGGACAGGCTGTGCCATGATCCCTGTGCCCGCTCCAGGCACCTGATGGGCTGGGGATGACTCCAAGCCATGGACAAGCTTTGTCCTGCCATCCCCCTGGCACTGGTGCAGGCACATTCCAGACACTGTCATCTTTAACCCGTGGCTGTTCCCCAGGGGACCAGAGTCAGCCCAGGGAGGTTCTGCGGGGTCGATCCCAGAGCTGACCGGGGTGGCAGTGGTGCCTGGGCAGCCCCTCACCCCACGCCCTCTGCTTGGACACTGTTACAAAACGGGGTGTCCTGGGCAGCCTTGGGCATCACTGTCCCGGAACTGGTGCTTGCAGGGTCAGTGTCCCCACCCTGCTCCCCTCTGGGACCCTTGGGTGCCTGCCGGCCCTGGCTCAGCCAGCGCAGACTTTGGACCTTCCCCGAGGGTTTTATTGACTCTGATGTGAGCGTCAACACGGCACTAGCAGCAGAACCATGACCTCGGACCTGCCGGCACCAGGCTGGCCAAGGGAGGGGAGCTGGCCCCAGGTGACCCCACGCAGGAGGCCAGGGGCCGGGGCCTGGCCCTGGGGTCAGGGCGAGCTGTGCTCCCGGCCAGGCTGAGCTGGGCAGTGTGGTGACCCAGCTTCACTGAGAGGAGAGAAGAGAGCACAGGTCCCTCTGTGCCCACGGGAGCTGGGGTCTCGGGGTCCAGGTTGTGAAACCTCCTCTGATGGGACCACTGGGAAGGCTTCTGGAGCTGCCTGTGCAACGCGGCAGGGGCGGCAGCGTGGGCATTACCGGCAAGGCCTCCCCAGAGCACCCTGATCCACTGGGTTGTGGTTAAATTGGGAGCTGGCCAGCAGGCTTCCCAGGGAGGGGTGCTGGTGACCCACTGCTGGGTGCCAGCCTCCACCCCAGGGCTCCCCGGCCCCCCACAGCCATACTCCAGGCAGTGACCCTTAGGAAGGGTCCCACACCACGGGCACCCGGTCACCAGCACATCCATGGCCGTGGCTTCCTGGCCCTGTGGGTCCTGGTCAGATGGGACCTGTGTCCAAAGCTGTTTCGCACCCTGACCCCAGCCCTGGTCACAGACCCTGCCCCTCCTGTGACCCCAAACCTGGCCCCAGCCCTGGTCATGGACCCTGCCCCTCCTGTGACCCCAAACCTGACCCCAGCCCTGCCCACAAGCTGTGACCCCGCTGTGCCCCCCACACTTGGCCCCAGCTCTGTCTGCCCGCCCTGGCCCCACCCTGCTGCCCCATCCCCCCAGCTACATTGTTGCCCCCCCCGCACACACCCCACCGTGACCTCTGGCCCTCTGCACCCTGATCCGCACCCTTGGCCACACCGCACGTGTGCGCATGGGGACCCCCTCTGCACCTGCCCCGGGAGCCCGACCCCCGCCTTGCCCTGTGCCCCCTGTGCCCCCAGCGCCCCGCCCCTCCTCCCTGCCCTCCTCCCTGCCCTGTCCCTTTAAGACCCCGCGGGGCCGGGCGCGCCGGGGCCGTACCAACCGCCGGCCGCAGAGGGGGGGGGTCTGCAGGGCCGGGCGCGCTCGCGGCCCATTGGCGGGCGGCGGGGGCGGAGCGTGCTCCTCCCCCCCGTGCCCGGGTGGTGCGCTCCGCTGTACGTGCCCGCCGCGCCGGGGCTGTGCGCGCCGCCAGAGTCGCACGGGCCGGGCCGGTGGGTGCCGCGGGGGCCGGGGATCGCGGGGGGACGCGGAGGGCAGGGCCGGGCCGGGCCGCGCCGCGCCGCTCCCGGGTGCAGCCGGGGCGCTGAGTCGGTTCTTTGTGGCTGAGGGGGCCCGGAGGTCCCCCGGGGGTGAGGAGGGGCCGGGCCCGGGGTCCCCCGGGGGTGAGGGGGTCCGGACTCGGGCAGCGGGAGCTCAGTGATGGCGAGAGGGGGCCTGGCATCCCCTGGCTGGAGAGGGGCTGTGGCGAGTGTGTTCCGCCTCACAGGGGGAACTGGTGCTGCTGGCCCCTGTTACTGGGAGGCCCGGGATGGTTGGAGTCCCTGCGTGGGGTGCAGTGCGTGCGCCCCTGGCTCCTGCGGGGAGGCGGGAGTGACGGGGCCTCTTGTTACGGGGGCCGGGTGTCACCGGGTGCTCTGTGCGGGGCAGTGGCCTCAGGGGGCCCCTCTTCTCCGGGGGCTGCCCCTGGTTCCACGGGGGCTGTGGGGCAGGGGGTGCCCGCACCCAGCACCCACGGTGGGGCAGGGGATGCGAGCACCCAGGCACAGGGCTCATGCTGAGGAGGTGAGGCAGCCTGGGAGAGGGGTGCTCAGGGTGCTGCGTGCCCTGCCTCTCTCCGCAGCACCCCAGGGCTGCTTGTACTCGCCCGCCCCGGGCTGTTGCTTGTTAAAAGCCATCAGTAGTGTTTTCTGGCGCTTCTCTGCAGAACGTTATTCCCAGCACGTGACTGATGCCTTTGCTGCACAATGGGCTGGTTTGCTGTTCTGCCTATTTCTCTTTATGATCTTCTGGGATGTTGGAGGATTGTTTGCCCTTGTTTTTCCTGTTGGAATTGCTTAGGAGAGTGAAATTGTTCCCTTAGAGAATGTGCTTGTTGAAGGAAATAATGGAAACCCCCCTGTTAGGGAATATGAAAACTGTCAGGGGTGGAGACACCCGGATTACAGTGTTGGGAGTTAGTCATCCACGTGGAATTGGTTCTTAGGAAGTTGTCTTGCTTGCAGGAGTAAGAAGAGCTGGTGCAGCTTGGAGTGTGCTTTGGTCTGCCAGGGTTCAGACAATGGGTTGGCTCAGGTTAGTTCTCAGAGGGTGACTAGAAATAGTCGTGCTTGGTGGAACATGTATAGAGATGAGGGGTCACTGACTGGAGTGAGTCTGGGAAACTGAAATGAGTTTGTACTTTTACAGCTCAGTTTAAAAAGCAGAAACACAGGTCTGGTTGAGAAGCTGGAAGAGCACAGGGAAAGATCAGGTCTCTGTTTCTAGAGGCACCACAGTGGCAGCGTTGGGGGGACATACACATCCCTTCTTCACAGCTCTTTATGTTCGCTATGGATTCCGGCGAGGAGCTGTGCAATTTAAATATTCTTCTGGTGGCCAGCAGAGCTGTGCTTAGTGGGGTGTGCTGGTGCACGCAGCTCTTTGGCTGCCTGGAAGGGACTGTGCTTTGCTCTGTAGGTCTCGGAGAAGTCCTGATGAGCTGTTGTGCACTTGCAAAGCAAACTTGCAGATTAATCTGCTGCAGATAAGGAAATCTGTGTTTTGTAGGGAAGGGCTGGTGAGCCAGAGCCCTCCTGGAGAGCCTGGCCTGATCCCAGTACAGCTCTGTTTTCTTCTGATGCGTCTTTTGCTGTTTGATAGCCCTGATCAGGATTCCAGTGTCTGGATTCAGGGGGGTCCTCTGTGCTGCACATGGACACGATGGTGCACGAGAACTGTATCCACAAAACACTTCTCTGTGAAGCAGGGGAGGTACAGGCTCTACAGGAGAAAAAACTTGACACAACTTCTTTAATCTTCTAGTATGAAAATCTCAGAGAGTAAGGTGTGGAGTGAGCAGGAAGGAGGAGGTGGTGTCACACCGCTGGCTCAACCCTCTATGAATTAGTCCTGCTCTAGTTGTGACAGAGTAAAACCTCTTGCTTTCTCATTGCTTTACAATTACCTCCCGTTCAATCAGTCATCTCTGGGGTGGTACCTTCTAGGTAGCCAGGGTTTAGCAAGGAAGTGCTGCCTTCAACTTTTATTTTGTTTTTCCCAAAGGCTCTGGAGGAGTTTGCCGGGGCCGTAGGACCAAACCCTGTCTGGAGCGAGGCTTTCCCCGCTGCTCTCCGCTGGGAAGGGAAGGGCCGTGCCTCCCCTGCTGCTCGCTGCCCTTCGTGCTGGGGCTCACAGGCTGCTGCAGCTCTCGCTCACAGAACCACAGGTACAAGGTAACTGCTTGCTTTGGAGTGCCGTGGGTTGTGGAGGATCTGTGGGCACGCCTGAGTTTGGGGAGGGCTGCTGGCAGTGAGAGCTGCCAGGCTGGGAGCACTGGCTTGCTCCCCGGGTTCACCCGTGGCAAAAGGCACGCAGAGCTGCCTCTGGACTGATACCCGTTTGATCTTTACTCTCTCCTCTGGCTGTTGCGACGCAGGCAGAGATAATGTGTTTGCTCAGTCCTGAAGCACTAGGGAAAAGACTTCCCTGCTCAGCTCTGTACTCCTGTCACCTTCTTCTTGTCCCTTTCCTCTAGTACAAAAGCAAGCAGCTTGGCAGTTACCTCTGCTGACACTGACCTTTGGTCTGTGTCCTGATGTGGGCTCTCCTACCTCTAAAATCACCATTCGTGGATCTTGCATAAGTTGCTTTCCCAATGGTTTGATCCGAGCGTGAGTCATGAGCCCTGCAGTGACAGGTGCACCTCTGCCAGGACTGCGTTTTGATAGAGCTTGAAATTTCGTATATGAGAGCAGATAATTACAGAGTGCTCCTAATCTCTTGTTGCTTCTCCCTGAGTAAACATTTGAATGAACTGTGTGCTGCTTGCGGAACCCAGAAAGAGCGGAGAAGGAGCCACTGGTATCTCCAGTGGCTTCCCTAGGGCCACAAGTCCAAAGAGTGGCTAAGTTTTACCTACAGTGGCAGGTTATTGTGGTATTCTTGCTTAGTGCGGGGCCTCCAGTTATTCCTTTGCAAGGAGCACCACAGAATTATTGACTCATTTTCTTTTCCCTTCTTGCTGTATGGAGTTGGAGACGGGGAGGTTTGCAGTTCAAGATGGGATTGGGTTTTTCTCCTTGTGAAATTGGCTCTGGCAGTTCATGTGCAAGTCTGCTGGGAAGGGTTGGTAAAGGTTTAGTAAGGGTTTAGTAGTCAGCTTGGGGAGCTGGTAGGTCTGTCTTCGTGACGCTGGCAAGTACGTCGGCTCTTGCTGCATGGCTGCTTGTGAAATGCCTCTGTTGCCTTCCCTTCATGGGTCATCGCTAGCATGTCTCCCTTCTAGCTTCCAGCTTTGGAGGAACAAGCTGATAAAATGCTGGCAGGGATTGTGCAAGCCCTGGTTGTGCAAGAGGGCTCTGTGTGTAGCTGGAGGCAGGAGGAGCAGCTCGCCTTACGGAGGGAAAGGAAAGTCCCGGGTCAAGTATCCTCTCTTTGTGGTGCCCACACCAGGTGGGAGCGTGGAGTTGGAGAGCTGCAGTTTTCACAGCTCGGTGTCAGCCTTTCAACCTCTGACAACCTTAAGTCCCTTTCAACCCCTTTCAACCTTAAGTCCCTGCCTGAGTTGTCTGTTGTCCCGTGGCCTCGTGTCCCTTTTCAGCACAGGGTACTGGGTTGGTGTGCTGGGCTCTGCCGGTGCTCACGGTCGCGTGTGGTCGCAGGGCAGTGGGCTGGGCAGCTGTCTGAATTTCGCAAGCATTTGAAAATGTAAAATACAGCTCATCTTGCCCTACCCCTGGCAGGCAGCAGCTTCGTGGGGTCACTGCACGTGCTTCTCGCAGGACAGCCAGATATGGAGCCTGGATTTGGGCCCTGGAGGGCAGCTCTCTGCCAGCTGCCACGTGCTGGAAGGATCCTGCAGTGACACCTCCTTCCCTTACAGCATCCTGTCGACAGGCGTGTAATGCCCGAGGAGCTCAGAGGAAAGATGCCTTATGAATACAAAATCTCCTGAGTCCATTAAAAAGTGCTTGGTTTTCTTTAAACAACGAAATCCCCAAGACATACTCTTCCCATCAGAGGTCTTTATGGTTCTTAAACCTTTGCAGGCTCTGTTTAACCATATGCATCTGACGCTCTTCCAGCTGCTTGTTGCAAAGGAAACCTTGCAAGCAAGAACAGCAGTTGAGGGTTTTGCTGCCCAGAATCTTCCTGGGCGAAGAGGTCAAAGTCTGTGGCCACCAACCCATGGCTACAGGCAAAATCAGAGCTTCCCACTCGGCAAGTGCAGGTGGGGTGAGAAAACTGCCTGGGGTAAGGCCTGTTGGGAGGAGAATGGTTTCCACTGCACTTCCACCTGTGGCAGCACTGGGTACAACACCTGCAGAAGAGGCTGCTGAAAAAAATACCACAGTCCCCTCTTGATCTTTAAAACCAGCATCTTCAGGGGGCCCTGGACCGGATGAAACACACCTGAATGGGCTGCTCCTGAGCTGTTCTCAGCACAGCCCTCTGAGCAGCTGCTTTCACTGAGCACTGCCCCTGGTAGCTGGCACAAAGGTGGCCTAAAATTCCTGTAGTCTTGTTCCAGCTCCCAAATATTGGTGGTGTTGAGACCCCCACTCCACTCTCAAATGGTGCCTGAAGGATGATGCACTGGTTTTGTCCCTCCCTGGGAGGGGAGGCTGGGGAACAGCATTAGGAGGCTCAGTTTACCTGCTGTTCTCAGGTTTTGTTTATCCTGTAATCCTGAACTCTTGTTTTGCTGGGCTGGCTCAGATTAATCTGCAAGGAGGAGTGTGTTCAGGTGCCTAAGCTGGGGAGATCCCCACATCCTTGCTTAAGGGTTGAGAGATGGGCTTTTGTCTGTTGAAAGGAAGTCTGCAAATTCAGGAATTCTGGGTAGCTTTCTTATCAGGCAGCTTAACAAGTTTGCATTACTTTTGTGTTGGGTAACACTTCAAGTCCTTTGTTTCCATGTGCTGGGCTTACTGCATAGCCCCACCTTGGTATACCCAAAGGGTAGAGCTGATTTCTGCCTCAGTGAAACCTTTCCTCTTGTTGTTCTCTTCCTTGCTTTTACAGCTGCTCTGCTGTCCTTGAATAAGACCAGAAAAAATCCAAGTGTGGCAGTGGAAGCTCAAATCTGCAGTATTTCAAGCTCCAGACTGACTGATGCACGCTCCGCATCTGTCTCGTGCCTAAAATAGAACCTCTGCTGACGTCTGAGCTGGTGTGTCAAGGTCTGGCTAGAAAAGACCTTGCACAACGAGAGCCATTTGTTCTGTTTCACCAAAAAAATCGGCTTTGAGTTGGGTGTGACTGTCTTACCCCTGCTCGAGGTGCTGCTGCAGCCCAGTCCTCTGCTTAAATTGGGGTTTCTGAGTTGCTGGAAGTGCTGAGAGACCCTCAGAGTCGCTTTTCCAGTACTGCGTGGAAAAGGCTCTGCTGCTCTCCATCCTTCTCTGCTGAGCTGATTAATGGTGGTTAGTGGGAAGCTGGGGGATGTGTTGGGAGGGTGTTTTTATCAAATGCATGGTAAGAAAGAGGCAGGGTGGAAGTCAGCCCCGGCGGTGGCACCGCTGGGACGAGGCAAGCCTGCAGCTGAGGCTGGTGGGCCGAGGAAGCCCTGAGGTGCCCCACGGTGCCTTCATTGCCCAGGAACGTGCTGGCAGGGTGAGCCCAGCACGGGCCTCTGCCGAGGGGAACCGTGATGTCTGCGTGGCAGAGCTACTGGGAAAAGGCTGATCCCAGGGCTGCCGAAGGCGCTGTTCAATAACCTGGGTCTGAGCACCAGCTCCAGTGCTCTGCTTTTGTTTGGAAAGAGCTGCTTTTCTTGCCAGGTCTCCTTTTACCAAAAAGCAAGGGGAAAAAGAGCTAATTTGAGGCTTGCTGAGGCCAGTAACTGGCACGGGCTGATGTAAACAGAGTTTCTTGTTCTAATCAGTTGCATTCATACCCAGAGAGGAATGAGAGGTCGCCTGGTCTTGCCCCGAGGGTCTCCCAGCCTAGCAGCACACGCTAGCTGCAGGAGAGACTCACACAAACCCCACCTGCACTACAGCCCTGCTCTGTCTGCTGCCACCGAGCCCCCTCCTCCCTCCTGGGCTCGTGTCCGGGGGCTCCTCTTCCCGACACACGGCAGCAGAAGTTCCCTGGCCGGTCAGGAGCCCGCGTTGCCATTTGTGGGTGAGTCTCGGAGCCACGGGGCCCTGCTGCAGAGCCTCTGGTGCCGCTGCCTGTGCCAGCTCTGCGGCTGCCCTGGGAGGAGGGGCCTGTGAGAAGGCTGCTGAGGGGCTTGCTCTTTCTGTTCCCCCCTCCCCCCCCCCCCCCCCCCCCTTATTTTAAGTTGTTTTCTGTTTATTTTGCTATTGTTTCTAAAACCTGGGCTGCAGGTCAGTGCTGTACAAGGAGGGGGAGTTTCTGTTTGCTTTGGCTGCCCAATACTGTGTCTTGTAGAGTCCTTTCGGTTGGAAAAGTCCTTCAAGATCATCCAGTCCAACAATTAACCTGACACTGCCAACCTGACCACTAAACCTCACCTACATGTCTTTTAAACCCCTCCAGGCAGGGTGACTCCACCATGGGCAGCCTGTTCTCCTGGCTGACAACCCTTCTAGGGAAGAAGTTTTTCCTAATGTCTCCCCTCCATCCTGAAGCTCTTCTGGGGCTGTGCCATGATGGCAGTGGACATAACTGATCTCTGGTTTAAAACTGGAGGGTTTCAGGTGGGCTTAAGGCTTCTTCTTGACGCTGATGATGTCTCTAGCCTGTGTTGTGCTGTGCTTTTGAGCAAGGAGAGTCAGCACAAGAGGAAGGGTGATCCCTGGGGCAGGCCAGGCATGTGATGGGGAGGAGGCTCTGGTCATGGACACCTTGGGAATTTGGGTTGGTTCCACTTGGTCAGAACAATGGCTGTGGCAGATCATGAGGTTCAGCAGGGCCAAGTGCAAGGTTGTGCACTTGGGTCAGAGCAAGGCCTGGTAGCAACAGAGGCTGGGAGTGAAGGTCTGGAGAGAGCCCTGTGGAGAAGGGCCTGGGGGTGAGAAGCTGGAGCCAAGCCGGCCCTGTGCACTGGCACCCAGAGCCACTGGCATCCTGGGCTGTACCCCAGCAGCGTGGGCAGCAGGGGAGGGGGGATCCTGCCCCTCTGCTCTGGGGAGACCCCCCTGCAGTGCTGGGGCAGCTCGGGAGTGCTCAGCACAGCAGAGACAGGGACCTGGTGGAGCGGGGCCAGAGGAGCCCCAGCAATGCTGGGAGGGCTGGAACCCCTCTGCTGGGAGCCAGGCTGGGAGAGCTGGGGGGGTTCAGCCTGCAGAGGAGAAGGCTCTGGGGAGACCTTCTGGGGACCTTTGAGAAAGATGGGGACAGGCTTTTTAGCCAGGCCTGTTGGGACAGGACAAGGGGTGATGGGTTTGAACTGAAAGAGGAAGATTTAGACAAGAGAGAAGGAAGAAATTGTTGGTGCTGAGGGTGGTGAGAGCCTGGCCCAGGTTTTCCAGAGGGGCGGTTGATGCTGAGGTCCTCAATGACTTCTTTTCCTCAGTCTTCACTGGCAAGGGCTCCAGCCACACCCCCAGAGTCACAAAAGTTGATGGCAGGCATTGCATGAAAGAACTGCCCATTGCAAGTGAAGATCAGGTTCGTGGCCATCTGAAGAACCTGAAAGTGTACAGGTCCCTGGGATCCGAGGGGGTACACCCACGGGTGCTGAGGGAACCGGTGGATGAGGTTGCTAAACCACTGTCTGTTATATTCCAAAAGCCATGGAAGTCTGGTGAAGTCCCCACTGACTGGAAAAGGGGAAACATAACCCCCATCTTCAAAGAGGGAAGGTGGATGAACGTGGGAACTATAGACCAGTCAGCCTCACTGCTGTGCCTGGTGAGATCATGGAGCAGATCCTCCTGGAGGCACTGCTGAGGCAGATGAATAACGATGAAGTGATTGGCTGTAACCAACATGGCTTCACCGGGGCAAATAATTCCTGACTAACCTGGTGGCCTTCTAGGAGAAGGTCACAACATCAACAGATGGGGGAAGAGCAACCGACATCCTTTACCTGGACCTGAGCAAAGCCTTTGACACTGTCCCACATGACATTCTGCTCTCCAGGATGGTGAAATATGGATTTGGTGGATGGACAATTCAGTGGATAAAGAACTGGCTTGACGGCCTCTCACAAAGAGTGGTTGTCAATGGGTCGGTATCCAAGTGGAGACCAGTGACAGGTGGAGTCCCTCAAGGGTCACTACTGGGACCAGTCTTGTTTAACACCTTTGTCAGCGACAGGGACAGTGGCACTGAGTGCACTCTCAGCAAGTTTGCCGATGACACCAAGCTGTGTGGGGCTGACACGCTGGAGGGAAGGGATCCATCCAGAGGGACCTGGGCAGGCTGGAGAGCTGGGCCCATGCCAACCTCATGAAGTTCAGCGAGGCCAAATGCAAGGTCCTCCACCTGGGTCGGAGCAATCCCAAGCACCAATATGGGCTGGGCAGGGACTGGCTGGAGAGCAGCCCTGCAGAAAAGGACCTGGGAGTGCTGGGGGATGAGAAGCTCACCATGAGCCATCAGTTGCTCTCGCAGCCCAGAGGGACAGTCGTGTCCTGGGCTGCATCAAGAGAAGCGTGGCCAGCAGGGCGAGGGAGGGGATTCTCCCTCTCTACTCTGCTCTGGTGAGACCTCACCTGGAGCACTTCATCCAGCTCTGGAGCCCCTGTCACAGGAAGGCTATGGACGTGCTGGAATGTGTCCAGAGAAGGGCCACCAGGATGCTCAGAGGGCTGGAGCACCTCTGCTATGGGGACAGACTGAGAGAGTTGGGGTTGTTCAGCCTGGAGAAGAGAAGGCTCCGGGGAGACCTTATTGTGGCCTCCCAGTATCTGAAGGGGGCTACAAGAAAGCTGGGGAGGGACTTTTTAGGCTGTGGGGCAGTGACAGGACTGGAGGGGATGGATTAAAGCTAGAGAGAGGTCGATTCAGGTTGGACAGTAGGAAGAATTTCTTCCCCATGAGGGTGGTGAGACACTGGCCCAGGTTGCCCAGAGAGGTGGGGGAAGCCCCATCCTTGGAAGTGTTCAAGCCCAGGCTGGCTGGGGCTGTGAGCAGCCTGCTCTAGTGGGAGGGGTCCCTGCCCATGGCAGGGGGGCTGGAACTGGATGAGCTTTAAGGTCCCTTCCAACCCTGACCATTCTATGACTCCATGATTCTGTGCCCCATCCCTGACACCATTGCAGGGGAGGTTGTCTGGGGCTCTGAGCACCCTGCTCTAGGTGCAGATGGCCCTGCTCCCTGCAGGGGGTTGGACCAGATGGCCTTGGCAGGTCCCTTCCCACCCAAAGCAGGCTGTGGGTCTGTGATCTCCTGGTGGTGCTGGCACCCTGGCCAGCGCTGGAGGTGGTGACAGCTGAGTGTCTGCTCTCCATGCAAAACCTGCTGAGTCAGGGACACGAGGGTCATTGTCATGTGGCTGCAGAGAGCAAGAAGAGGGCTCTGCTGGGTCGGCTCTGCCAGGTTGGCTCTGCCAGCAGTGCCCCTCTGTCCCCTTCCCCAGTGCGGCCGTGCGAGGCTTTTACTGGGAGCCTGAGCTGGAGCCAGGCAGTCTGAAAGGGCCAGGGGCTCTGCGTGCTGCGGGTGCTGTGCCTGGGTTCCAGTTTACAGGCGAGCAGAAGCAGCCCGTGGGTAAGTGTCCTTGCTGGGCGTGCAGGGGGCAGCTGGCACGGAGGAGCTGGGCGCTCTGGGCTCCCGTGGGCAGTGTGCTGGGTTTGCTGTGGCCAGCTTGTCCTGCAGGCGTGCTCTGAGTTCACACGGCTGCGTGCTGTCCCTGCTGGCGTTCAGCTGAGGGGCTGGGGAGGGCTTGGCTGCCCCTGCCCTGCTGAGCTCCCTTCCAGCGGGCCTGGCCCTGGCACGAGGCTCGGGCGGCCGGCGACTGGAGGCAGGATGGGTTTGTGTTGCTCTGTGCCTCCTCTGACTCGGGCATCGCAGATTTCTGCACGCATGTATCTCAGAATAGAGCTGCTGTTTGCAGGTCCTGTGTCTATCTGCTGGGTGGGTCCCACTGGGAAAACTGGCTATTCCAGTAAGCTCAGGAGTGGGGGATGTGGGGGTGCAGGTCCCAGGCTGCCCTGGCCAGGGCAGGCAGTGTCTGCAGGGCACAGCAGGACTCGTGCCAGTTGCCATGTAGGTGAGGAGGTTCACTGGGAGGCCCCTCTGCTGTGTTGAGCTGAACCTGGGGGCTGCTTGGTGCTACAGGCTGTGGCCAGCAGGATCCTGGGGCTACGGGAGCTGGGAGCAGTGGGCAGCCCGGGGCCGTGCTGGGTCAGCAGTCTTCCTTCTCCTTTCCCTCTCACGTGAGCAGGGCTGCTGCTGTGGGTCACAGCAGGCTTGTGATGGCATGGGGCTCGCTCGTTTGTGGAGCAAGAGTCAGGGGCTGCATCATCTGGGACCAGGAAGCCAAATTGGCCTGAGATAGCTGAAACTCATCACAAACACTGTATAAATAAAAGGCTACTTCACAGAGTCACAGAGTGTCAGGGATTGGAAGGGACCTTGGAAGATCACCGAGTCCAATCCCCCTGCCAGAGCAAACTTCAGCTTCAGCTCAAACAGCCAACTGTCTGCCCAAATTGCCAACTTGGCTTTTTGGTCACTAGAAGGTACTACAAAGTGAGGTGCAGAAACACCCTCGTGTCCAGCAGAATGGAAACCTCCCAGCTGTGGTTCGTGACCGTGGTGCTGTGCCTGCCGGTTGGAGTTGATGGTTCCAGTGTGGAGGCATCTGCTGCACCATCTCCTACTGCTGCTATTGGAAAGAGAGCGGGGAGAATTGATCTCTTGGCTTTTAAGGCACTGCCCATCCTGTCTCGTTTGTCATAATACTGTTTTTATTTATATTGTAATATTTTTAGCACTTGACATGATAGCACCTTTAGTCCCCGTGGAAATCAGGGGGAATTTGAGGCACTGATGGTGCTTCCAGTCCTTTGCTTTGAGAGGTGCAGGACAAGTAGGAATATTACTTTTTTCACCATGAGAAGGAAGTGCATCTGTTTGGCAGCACAGAGCTGTGCCGGGAGCGTCCCCAGCGATTCGGGTGCTCGCCCGCTGCTGCGTATCCAGGGAATTCCCGGTTTAGAAGCTGTGTCCAGGGCCTGAGAAGCCGTGCTTGAAATACAGCATCGCTCGAGTGCGAGCTTTCAAAACCTCCTGACTGCTGCGTGAGGTTGGTGCCTCTCAGCTCGGCTGAGATGTGGTTGCTCTACACCAGGTGCTGTGCTCAGCAACAAGGGTCCGGGAACAGGACCATGATTTAAAAAAACAACAGAAAAAAAACCCAACCCAAGGAAAAAGGGGTTATGGAAGCCTGCCTTATCTTAACTGAAGGTATAATAAACACTGGGGATGAAATACCTACCTCTGAAACTGGTGTCAGGGGAACTTTTACTTCTTCATCATCAATTTCTTTTCCCCTTTAAAAGCCTGAGCTGACTCTCTCGGCATCCTTCCAGAAGCTGCAGGATTTCCAGGATAGCTGGATTCCAAGAGTCACTTTCTTCTCACTGCAATTTAGAAAAGGACATGTATTTGATAAGGGAATGCTGTGAAATTCTGCACAATAATTGTTGGAGCCTACTAGGGAAGACAGATAAATTGAGGAATAATTTTCCTGTGCTAGGTGAGTTAATAGTTCCTCAGTTATGACAAGTCTTTAAACAAAAGAAGTGTGAGGTCTAATTCCTTTGCCTTTCTCTTAATACATCCAAGAGAACCTTGTCCTAAGGGTGGGGAGCAAAAGGAAAAGCTTGTAGCTAAACTGTAGGACTCTAATAGCTAAATGTCCAGGAGCAGATGGAGCCCATCATCAAAACAAAAGCAATTCTGTCTTTGGCTCCATCGCTGGAGGATCACTGTGTATCCTTCCAGGCCTGCAGCTTGCTGTATAACTTTCATGCTGTGGAGATTTGTGAATGGAGAGAGGAGACCAAACCAAGCCCCTGGTCCAGCACCAGGCTCATAAGCCTCCAGAAACAGTGCTCTCCCCTCCGGCTGCGGGTGTGGGGAGCCAGCGGCAGGTCCGGCTGCTGCTGCCCGTGGGGGCTCCCCTTCCACACCCCGGAGAGCCCCAGCGGGGGACAGCCAGGACACAGCACAGCTCCCTGCTGCCTTCCCCGGCAGCTCCCTTCCTGCGGGGGCCTCTTGCCAGGGCAGGGCTGCTGCTCCTGGCCTTGCTCCGGGAGGCTGGAAGCTCTGCTGCTCTGGGCACGGCGTGGAGCACGTAGCCCTGGCCCCGCTGGCGAGCCCCCGACTTGATGCTGAACCCCCCGACTCGATGCCAGCCACCTCAGAGCTGCCTGGAGCTGGGCGGGGGACATCGCTGCGGGGCTGGGTGTGCGCAGCCCGCGTGCCTTCCACCCTGCTCACCAAGGGGTGTGTAGCTTGAGCCCCCCCTCCACGGGGGGTTTGCTGGGGGGGACGCTGCTGGCCTCGGTGCTCGGAGCCTTTCCTCGGGCTCGGCTGCTGGAGTTGGTGCTCCAAAGGCAAAGGCTGCAGCTCCTGCCCCAGACCAGCTTGGTGTGGTCTCCCTCAGCCTTGGGTCTTGTCATGGTGTCCTCTGAGCCTCCAGAGATCTGTCCTCTCCTGACGTGCCGTGGGAAGGGGCTTGTGGAGGAAAGTGGTGAAAGGCCAGGGCTGAGGATGAGCTTGGAGCCAGGGCCATGGCTGCCCTGCGTGGGTGGAACCGGCCATCCATGTGTGCTTTGGGCTGGCACTGAGAAAAATGCACCTTGCAGTGCTGGAGATGTTTGTCCAGGCAGCCTGATGCCTGTGCTGGCCCACTGCTTCCTCCAGCTCTTTGGGGCAGTGGGACCATGCTGTGCATGAGCAGCAGCGGGAGCTCCCCGGGAAGCACTGACCAGCAGCCCTCAGGGTTTCTTTGCCCTGAAATGTAATGAGCAAGGTGATCAATTCCAGCGATGAGCGAGAGCCAAACCCACATGTGAGAGGATGAGTTGGTTGCCTGGCAATTCCTGGCTGAGATCTTCCTACAGATGAGGTGGGGTGGCAGTGAGGAGGAAGACAAGAGCTTGCAATTAAAACTTCTGGCGGTTCATCGGGAGCGAAGGCAAGAAACCAGCAACGATTTTCCCCTCCTGGTGTGTTCCTTGGTGTCAGCTGCTGACCTGGCTCCTTGCTGCTTTACTGGAACTGAATGAGGAGGAGGAGAGGGACCCTGCTGGGAACCGTGCCTTGCTGGCAACCAAGCTCCAGTTGTGGAGGCTTTAAGGAACAGTTTAGTCTGCAGTTGTACAGGAACATCACCCAGCTCTCTCTTGGCTCGGAGATCTGGCTGTGGAGGGTCTGCCTGCGAGGAGCGAGGACAAGGTGACCTGCCTGGGGGAGAGGCACGGGCAGTTTGCTTGTCTACAGTCACATTGCTCACATTTTTCTTCCAACCCTCTGCTTAATGTCATCTCTGGGAACCCAAAGAGAAGCTTTGCAGGGGTGTTTGTGCCCTGCGTAGTACAGCCACTTGCCAAGTTTTCCACTAAATTAAACTTCTTGTGGGGTTGATCTGGTTGGGTTGCCAGAATACCCAGGAGGCCACCCACGGTTGCTGCTGGGTGGCTCTGGACGTTTCCCTGCACTCCCCAGGGCTGCCTGTAAGAGCTGCTGACCTGTGGCAGAGTACCTGCTGTTCTGTGCTGCACACCTTACCTGGTCTCCCTCCTTCGTGCTCCCTGAGCATCGTCTTCCCTTTTCTTCCCAGCTCCTGGACACCTTGGCGTAACCTTGAACTTCTGGCTGTTTATTTCCCAGAGCAGGCAGAGGTTGGAGTCTTCTGCTTCTCTTCCCCCCCCAGGAAAGCTGTCTGGGAGCTCTTCTCTGGCAGGCACGGGTTACTGAACTCAACATTAACTGTCCCCTCGCAGCCCAGCCAGGGGACGTGTCCTTTCTCTCTGGTGACCCCTCCCCAGCTCCGGGTCACTTTTCTGTGTGCAAGTTGAAGTGTCCGTGGTGTCCCCGGTTGGCAGGTTGCCCATGTATGAGAAGAGAGTCACTTTGCCCTTACAGATCAAGTTTAGAGTTAATTATCTGTTTGCTCGGGCAGAGTGCATCCTTGTGTGTTGGGGAGATAATCCTGTGATCTGGTCTGGGGTCAGAGGGCTTCAGAGCTTTGGCAGAGCAGGGTGAGGGCCACTCCCCAGGGGAAGGGCAGGGGCTGTGGGGCTAGCTGGGGACTTGAGGGCTGGGCACTCACTCTTGGGCTATGGTGGCCCCTGGGCATGGCTACGGGCAGGTTACAAGTCACTTAAACTCTGCTGGTGGCAAGTGCAGAGGAGTAGTGCAAGGAGATGGAAGTTAAACTGGGGGAGATAGTGGAGGGCACTGGGAAGGCAGAGGCCCAAGAAGAGGTGGATGTAAATCAGAAATGTTCATCGTTCGTGCTGTAATGACCTGATGTGGGGATGCTCGCAGCAGTGCCTCAGCCCTGCTCTGTGGTTTACAAGCAGAGCAGCAGGTCCAGGGCATCGTGTCACCTTGTGGGAAGGAGGGAGAAAGCCCCAGCCCTGGGGGTGACTGGGAGAGTGCCCTGGGTGACAAAGGGCTTCAGGAGAGGCTGCCCGGGAGTCCCTGCTGAGTTTTGCTGCCGTGTTAGTAGGAGCCAGGGTGGGCTCCTTGGCTGGAACAGGGGCTGCTCTGGTGGTGCTGGCAAAGGGAGAGCAGGAATCACTTCTCGGTGATTGGGTCACGGATCCAGTGGGACACAAGAGGGTCTGGCCACATTGTTGTGCAAAGCCTCTGTCCCAAGAGCTGTTGGGCTGCCTCGTGCTCCTAGGCCTACACACATAGTGTAAAAACAGCCTCTGAACGGCCCCTGATGCTCTTCTGGTCTTTTTTTTCCTTCTTCCAGTGCCTCTGACCATCATGGGGGATGCTGGCATGGAACAGGACGTCTCCCCTCCCGACAGCACGGCTCAGCCAGACTCCCTGGTCAGCATGACGGACGTGTTTCTCATCTCCCTCATTGTCGGGCTCTTCACTTACTGGTTCTTCTTCCGCAAGAAAAAGGAGGAAGTCCCAGACCTCCCCAAAATGCAGCCAGTGTAAGTAACTGTCCTGGGGTGAGTGCAGCCTTCTGTGCCGTGCAGGGGGCTCAGCTGGGTTACAGGAGACCATCGGTTGGTCCCAAAGCACGTTTCTTCTGAGCTTTGTGTTCACCTCAACATGCAGGAGTGGGGCTGGAGGAGCCAGGCTGCAGTTGTGCCCTATCCCATGTGCAGGAGTGGGGCTGGAGGAGCCAGGCTGCAGTTGTGCCCTACCCCACGTGCAGGAGTAGGGGTGGAGGAGCCAGGCTGCAGTTGTGCCCTACCCCAC
>JANVCC010000195.1:207464-247829 GCA_025345505.1 Todiramphus chloris collaris
CAGGAGTAGGGGTGGAGGAGCCAGGCTGCAGTTGTGCCCTACCCCACGTGCAGGAGTGGGGCTGGAGGAGCCAGGCTGCAGTTGTGCCCTACCCCACCGTGTGACTCAAAGCAGCAGTTTCCCAAGAAAAGACAAGGCAGAAAAGCCTCTGGCTGTGCTCCAAACTCTTAAGGATTGCTTTGGCTGTTCTCTGCATTTTCTGATAAAAGCCATGTTGAGATAAACCTGGAGAAAGGAGGGTTTGCTCTTAAAACAGGCTTCCTGTCAGAAATCTTATCTACCCTTAGCCATAAAGAGAGAAATAGTCTTGGGGAGTGGGGAAGATAGTTCCTGGACATGAGATGCTTGGCAGCTCTTGTGAAACTTGCTTGGCTTTGATGCCAGGTCAGCACAGCAGCTGGAGCCTGAATTTGGAGAGGGAGAGGTCCTTGTTCCACCCTGTCTTGTGCAAAGGGCTTAGGGCCAGGAGAGAGCCACGTTTGTGGCGATCTTGGCTGTGTCTGGTTCCTTGCCTCAGTCACATACCAAACTTAACATTGTTTTTCTGCTGGACTTTTTAGCTCATTCCTTCTGTTTCCTTCTGGAGCGTTGGTGAGAGCACTAAAGAGAGGTTGGAAACCCACTGCAGAGAGATGGGAGGTACTGGTGCTGTGCAGTTACCTCTCCCTTTGGCCTCCGGGGCTCTGTTCCCGGGGTGGGTGCAGCTCGCCCCAGCTTGAATGGCAGCCTCAGCCCAGCTCTGGGCTTCCCAGCGTTAGGCCTTTGCAGGAGGTGACAACACAAAAAAGGTCAGCACCCTGGGTTTGTTAGGTGGCTGCAAATTCACCGTGAGCCCCCCTAGCCTGGAGTGCTTGGTTACGAGGAGGGTGAGGACGGTGCCTGGCTGCTCGCAGGAGGTTCCAGGCTGAACTCGCACAGTTGTGCCAGCGAGCTGCCCTGTGTGAAACAGATTTCTCTCTGTGGCACTTGGTGAGTGCTGCTCTGGCAAGAAATACTCTGCAGCCCTTCATTTTGAAGGGTTATAGCCTGGTGTGGAAGGCAGCTGTGGCAGGACCCGTCCGTAGGCTGCTGGGATGATGGGGTTTGGTGGTAAGTAAGGGCATTTCAGCAGGGGACTGATGCTGCTCTTGCCCTCTGTGTGGAAGCAAAACCAACCCCAGCAAGCAGCTGTGGGGCTGTTATCTCTGCAGATACCTCTGTAGATCTCGCTGTGTGCCAGCAGATCTGCCTCAGTGGCTTGTGCTGCATCCAGCTCTCGGGGCTGTCGTCCAGGGTTCGTGTTGTAATTCAGGTCACAATGGAAAAGGAGCAGTTTCTTCGTTTCTGCTTCGGTCAGATCATGACCCTGCCCTGGGGTACCCTCTGCTTGAAGGCAAGCTGGGCTGGCAGCTCTGTTGTGGAGCCCCTGGGTGGTGGGAGGAGCGGACACAGCTCGCAGCCAACTCCCAGGCGGGCTGCACGCTGCTGTCACAGGAGGATGGAAAGTGCCTTCTCTGCCTGGGCGGGTTTTAAACCTCCCCAGTGTGCAGCCGAAGCTGGGAGCAGCCTGGCTCTCCCTACCAGCTCAGCCTCACCTGGGGAATCTGTTTTGCTGGATCAGTCGGATCCTTTCCCTCTCATGGGAGCCTCTGGAGATTGTCATGGGCCGGGCTGTGCCGCGACACGAGCTGAGCTGGCTGAAGTGACACTGCTGACCTGAAATTAGATCCCGACGCAGCACAGATGAGCTTGGAGAGCTCCCGTGCTCCCTGTCCTGTGACCATTCCCACCCGGCACATGCAGCTCTTCGGGAGCTGTCGTGACCTTGCGGAGACGTCGCGCTGAAGAGAAGCTTCCCTCAGCCTTGGGCTTCCATCTCAGCCTGGGGGTTTGCCTTGGAGCTGACTCAAGGGCGTTTTGCCTTCGTGTCCCCCGTGAGTCTGTGCTGCCCTTGGTGTCTGTGTGGCAGATGGTGGGCAGGGAGCGCTGCGGGACTGGCATCTCCTGTCAGGATAACTGGCAGGGAGAGGCCGGGTGGCTCTGGACCTTGTCTGACACAATTGCACGTTGGAAAAGTGACAGCCAGGCAGGTGAAGGGCAGAGGAGGCTTTGGAGTGGTTTTTCCCTGTACATTAAGCCGGGCCCTGGTGCTGCTGGCTGCAGCCTGGCTGTGGCCATGGTGGGAAGCTGCTCTGGGGGCAGCATGGACCCCTGAGCCCCTTGCCTGGGGCTGGTGGCTCATCCATCCTCTGAGGCAGCAGCTCCCTGCAGCTTTTGCAGTGTTATTGTAGGGGATGCTTGGAACTGGGAGGGAAAGGAGTGGGGAAAACAAGCTTGTTCAGCCTCAGGTTTCCTGCCCTCCTGTCACCCTTGACTCTGGGGTGGAGTTTCCTTTCCAATGAACAAGCAAATCAGCAAGATCCAGCACCCACTGTCAGCGCTGCCCTGGTCCCAGGAAGGCAGAGAGCCCTGGCAGGGCTGTCTCCAGCTGAAGCCTTGACCTTAAGAGCTGTTGCTTTTCTTCAGCACGTTCTCTGCAGCTCGGCCTTGACTCCCCAAACTGTCCTGAGCTGCTTTACCTGATGGTGTTGGGCAACAGTTTCTCTTGGCTCACTTGGACCCCCAGCTTCAGTGTCATCCCTGGGAGACTGGAGGGTGGGTGGGCTGGGCAGCAATTCAGACCTGTCACAGTGGCTGCTGCTTCAATGGCTTTTCTTGTGACGAGGGAGTGTACAAGCAGAGTCTGACCCAAGCACAGCGTCCAGCACCCCGGGGTCCTCCCGGGGTTTCTGGGAGCCGCTGCTGAGCAGCACACCCAGCTCCAGCCGCGTCGGCTCAGCGTGGTCTGCAGAGGAAATGCTGCTGCTGCAGCCGCCCGTGCCTGGGGAGGAGCAGAGGCACGGTCAGAATGCCCAGCTCTGGATTCTGACCAGCTCTGGACGGCTCCTGCGCTGGGCTGGCTCCGCACGGCTCCACCAGCCCGAGTGGCCCAGGGACGGGCACGGTCTCGCCCCGGTGACGAGGCCCTGCAGTCAGCCCCAGCTCAGGAGCTTGCGGGTCCCTCGCCCCTCCAGCCCAGCAGAGCTGCTTGCCTGTCTGAAGGTCCCGGAGCAGGGGCAGAGTCCTCGCGTGTGTGGGGCAGGCATGGATGGGGCAGGGGGGCTGCAGCCGGCCGAGGAGCGCTCACATCTTGACCCTTTCCAGACTTGACTGGAAGCAGCGGAGCAGCCTTCCCCCCAGCCCGCTCTGCAGATGGCATCGGGGAGAACGGCTCTCGGTCGCCACGCGGCCGTGGCCACCGCGCTCCCTCGCCGGGGCTCCGCTGGGCGATGTGCTCAGTGAGTTTTAGTCTTTGGCCGTGTCTCCTCTTCCTGGTTCCCGGTCGCAGATTTCTTCCCTTTCTCACGTTCCCGCTCCGGAGCTGAGCAGAGACAGCAATCGGTGTGCTGGGTGCCACCCCTCCCTCCTCCCCGTCTGGAACATTGTTCGGGGCAGAAACTGGCTTATCTCTGCTCTGCAGCGATGCAGAAATCCTTTCCCTGGTGCTTGCAGGGCTTCCTGTGGCAGGAATTGCTCCAGCTCCTTCGCCTGAGCAGCCTCTTTGCTGCCTGCGTGCGTGTCAGAGAGAGACCATCTCTAATTGAATTTAATAGGATCCTGAGGAGAACAAACTCCTTTGAGCTGCCTCCGTCGTGGCACTGCCATAGTTACCCGTTGCATTGCTCAGGCAGTGTCTGGAATCATTTCGTGCAGCTACGGCGTCAACTTTTTTCTTCTTTTGTTTTTTTAAAAAGAATATATATAAAAGCAGCTGTGGTATAAACAGTTGCCAAGGTAACGAGGCTGGGGGAGGGTTCTGTGTCCCGTCCCTCTGCTCCGTGCGGATGGGAGAGGGCCGTGTGCTGCCGAGGATCCTGGGAGGTTTCATTCTCCACTCCTAATTCCTTTCTGCCACTGCTGCCAGATGTTGCAGTTTCTCAGGACTGTGGGGATCCACTCGGTAACTTCCAGCGCCCTGCCACGAGGATCTGAGCGGACGGGAGCACTCCTGCTATGACCCATGCTGGGACCTTTTGTGCTGGCTCTCTTCTCCTTAACAAAAGGCTGACGCTTGGCTTTAGTGCCCAGGAGGAGCAGCATGGAAAGGCCTGTGTGTGTGTTGCTCCAGAGCTAAGTTAGATCCGTCCCCCCACACCTCCCCGTGCAGACAGACACGGCTGCCCCGCGACTCTTTGTCTGCATCTTCCCTGCCCGGACCATGGGCTGCGTGTACTCGGCCCCGGGAGAAGAGGCAGCCCTGGCGAGGTGAGTTTCTCTGCTGGGACTCGGAGCTCCTGCTGCCCCCAGGCGGGGTGGAGTGGGGTCCATGTGGCTGCTGGGGCAGGAGGAGAAGGAAGGGAGAGCTCTGCTCGCAGGTAGGCAGCTCCAGAGATGCCCCTCTCTGGGCACTCGGTCTCTGCCACCCCCGGCTGCGTTGTGCTCCGGGCTGTTCCTGCACTTTCGGGAGCTTTCTGAAGGAGATGTGTTCAGCTGAGCCAGAGACACTGATATTGTTGCTGAGCCGTTGGGAACTTCCTCCCTGCTCCTTTCTTTCTCCTGAAATCCAAGTGACAGACCCCGGGAGTTGATGGTGCCAGAGGCTCTCACCAAGGGTGGGCAATCTGCTCTGACCATGGGGTCAGTCCCCTTCCCTCCACCCAGCGCTGCTGCTACCCTGAGCTCTCTGAGCTCTCTGAGCTGTAGTTGCTGAAAACGTTTCGAAGTGTTCCTGGCTGACCAGTGCAAATGAGAGTCCTCTCTGTCTTTGGTGTCCGTGCGTTTTTGCAGCTCAGCTTCTCGAGCCGCCCTGATGAAGCAGTTTCAGGGCTGTGCAGCCTTTTCTCAAAAGCCAGACTCATTATTTCTTCTGTGTCTGAGCCACAAACTGTTCTTCACCACAACACTTCAGTGCAGGGCTGCCTCCTTTGAAAGCGGATGAGCTCCATGTGCTCCCTTTTCTCTTCCAAAGGGAGCTTGCTGAAAGGATCTAAACCTTTTTTTTTCCTCCTTTAAAAGCATTTTGTTAGCAGTTGACCCAACAGCTATTTTAATTGGGTCTCATTTGCAGAGGGCAGTAAACCAAAGAGCTTCACAAGGGAGCCAAAAGCTGAGAGCTGAGTCTTGGGAGCAGGCTGGGGGGCAGCTCTCCCCAGCCCCTGTCCTGGCAGTGGCGTGGGCAGGGTGGGCGCTGCTCTCCTAAGATGCTCGTGGCATCCCCGTTCCCAAGAGGGGACAAGCAGCAACTTGGTGAGCCTGGTAACTGCAGAGAGTGGAGTGTGGGGGTGCAGCAGCTGTCCTGGGAGCAAGGCTGCCTTGGGTCTGTGTTTTGGGTAGGGTTTGCTTGTCTTTGGTGCATGCTGTGTGTGTTGGTGCCTGGAGCTGTCAGGCCCAGACACAGAGCTCCATGGTGCCTTTGGGTGGCAAGGGGTGCTTGAGGGCAGGTTTCACTGGGGGCTCCATGGTGCCTTTGGGTGGCAAGGGGTGCTTGAGGGCAGGTTTCACTGGTCCCCCCCACCCCGCTGCTTCGCTCTCTGTGTGTGCGCTCTGAAAATGTCTTGGCACGTCCGCAGAGATCCCTCCCTCTGGGCTGCAGAGTTTAGGAAATGGTTAGTGAGCTCTGCACATTCTCACATGGGCTGGAGCCAAAGCCATTTTTTTTTTTTGCCTGGAGGCTTCTCTCTTCCCACAGGACACCCTGCCTTGCATTCCTCCATTGTGAAAGAGAAACGGGAATGGGTCCCACGTGCCTCCTCCCCACTGCTGAAGCTCCAGTGGGGCAGACAGCAAGTGAGCTCCGGTCCTCCTGCCTTTGAAAGGACCCCAGAGCCCACTCTGACTGTAGCTGGAGCCAGCTCTGCTAGTGAGGGTCCCAGGGTCCCCAGGGCTGCGTCGTTGTCACCCTGTAACACTGGAAACCCGTGGGTGTGCTTAAGATAGCAAAGCTCTTCTGGCTTCCTACCTAACTGGGTAGCCACAGTGGTGTGAGTCTCTGCCTCGACATTCCTGATGCTGCTGTGACAGGGCTGTCCCCCCGTGGGCCAGGGATATAGCACAGGTGCTGTCCATGCTGGAGATCCCTGCTGGAGATCTGCGCTGGGGACAGAAACTCGAGCGCTGTGGGACCTTACCTGGCAGCGGCCACCTCGCCGGGGGCTCTGGGGTCTGATCAGCGGGGTCTGCTCCGCGGGGCTCTCCGGCTCTGGGGCTCGTGCCTGGCGGGACAGGCTGTTTGGAACAGCTGGTTTCTAGCCCTGTCTGACTGTGAGCTTGAGGACTCCTTGGAGTCTCCTTCTCTGGAGACTTTCAAGACCCTGTCTGGATGTATTTCTGTGTGATCTGCCCTGGTTTTGTCCTCCTCTGGCAGGGGAGTTGGACTCGATGATCTTTGGGGGTCCCTTCCAAGCCCTACCATCCTGTGACTCCACCGGTCCCCTGCCTGCCCAGGGAAGCAGGCAGCTCTCCACTCCTTTCTCTCCCACCCGCCGCGGCTCGGCCCCTGGGATTTATCTGGGGACCTGCTCTTGTGTCCTAACTCTGTGAGATCCTCACAACCCGCTGAGCTGTGGAACCTTGCAGAGCAGCTGCAGCAGGGGAGGTTTCCCGAGCCAGGGCCGAGTGCTGGGGCTGTCCCCGGAGGGGTTCCGATGGAGGTGGGGCAGGGGCACCCTGTCTGTGTCCCCTCTGCTCCGTGGCTGCCTGCAGAGAAGCCCTGCTGCTGGGTGCTGGGCGTCCCGGGGGCAGGGTAAATAAGAGCGGTTGATGGAGACTCTCACCCCACTGGGCAGCCTTCCTGAGATCTGCGGGCCGCTTTCTCCCCACTTGTTTATTCCTGACCTCACAGGACGAGCACGCTCATCTGAAAGGAGCTTCCTTTTGTCTTTCAGAGCAGCCCCGGTGAGAGACAGCAGCTTCATAGAGAAGATGAAGAAGACGGTAAGCTTCTTGCTCTGACTCTGCAGGGTGCTGGGAAGGTCAGGGAGCTCGTGTCCTTCCCAGTTTCCTCTGGAGACTGCCTAGCTGTAAGCAGGGGGGACTGGTTTGGATACAGGCACATCTGGTGCAGACAGCATCCAGAGGCAGGCTGTGTGGGCAGGCAGGGGTTGCTCTTCTGCTCTCTGTGGGGAGTTGTTTTTAGAGGAAAAAAAATTAAGTGAAAATTTGGGGGGGAAGAAAAAGAAAAAAAGCTTAATAGGAGATCAAAGTCAAGAGGGAAATGGCAGAGGCTTTACAGTCGTTGGCTGGCAGCTGTTTATCTGTGTGCTTCCCAAGCTGGCTCCGTTTGGAACGGGAGTTGTTGTACACAACTGGCAGCTTCTGACTCCACTGGCCTGGCCGCAGCAGGAAGCAGAGGAAGAAGCAGGGGCTGGATATGTTTTCCGTTGTGCTTCAAAGCAGCTGGCTTGTGGCAGAGCAGGAGCTCGGCGCTTAGGCGCGCTCCCAAGGCTTAGGGAAGTCTGCTTTCCCATCCAGGGGGTTCCCTGTTTCCAGGAGTCACGCTGAAGCCTGGAGGCTGAGAATAGATCTGGAGGGTTTCATTCTTTGCTCTGGGTTTTAGTCTGACCCGAGTCACGCCGCTGAGACCGACGAGAGGCGTGTTCCTCTGAACAGCTTGGCCTGCACTTTCCTGCTGCGGACCCGCGGGGAGACCTGTCCCAGCACGGACCCCGGATTGCCCTTCGGTTGCAGCCCAGGGCTCCTAATTGCAGGCGTGTCCTTTCTCTCTGACAAGATGTGCTTCATCCCTGCATTTGCCAGACGAGTAAGCACCAATTGACAGGGCTTCCCTTTCCTCTCCAGGGGCGAAACATCGTGGTTTTCTACGGTTCCCAGACGGGTACAGCGGAGGAGTTCGCCAATCGCCTCTCCAAAGACGCTCACCGCTATGGCCTGCGGGGCATGGCAGCGGATCCCGAGGAGTATGACTTGGTAATTTAGCCCCCAGCAGCCTCGGGATAGGTAACATCCTTTGAGTGCTCACTGAAAAGAAAAACCCAGAAAGAGCCTGGCCAAGGGAGAGTTGCCCCTCTTAGTTGTGTCATTGAGGGGAGATAAGGTCAGCTTTGAGAGGTACAGAGATTGGCCTGGTGCTTAGAATCATAGAGTAGAATCATAGAATGGTTCTGGTTGGAAGAGCCCTTTCAGATCATGGAGTCCAACAGTTCCCCCAGCACTACCAGGGCACCACTGACCCCTGTCCCTCAGCACCACAGCTCCACAGCTTGGAAACCCCTCCAGGGATCACGGGGACTCCACCCCTGCCCTGTGCAGCCTGGGACAGCCCTGGACAACCCTGGAGGGGAAGAAATTGTTCCTCAGCTCCAGTATAAACCTCCCCTGGGGGAACTTCAGTCTGTTGAGAGCCAGAAGGTCTCCCCTGAGCCTTCTTTTCTCCAGGCTGAACAAGCCCAGGTCTCTCAGCCACTTCTGATAAGGCTTGTGAAGGGTCTACTTCACCAGCTTTGTTGTCCTTCTTTGGACAGGCTTCAGCCCCTCAATGTTGTCAATGTGAGGGGCATTGCCATTCTACAGAGTTGGAGTGAATGCTGCAACATCAGTGGAAGAAGAAGGTAGCCTGGAGTGCTTGAGGGTTGCAAGTCATCCACTGGCAGCATGGAACTTGCTCCGTATTCCTTCTGTCGTTAGGTAGCATTGGTCCCATCCTGCCGCAGTCTTGCACAGAGGCATTGACACTGTTCTGTCCTCCAGAGTGAACAACGCTCCTGGTTCCTTAAGGCCTTGTGTGGAAGATCCCATCGCTTTTCTGGAGGGTAGAAGTGTTGACTTGCAGTCCAGTGAGGGTGCTTAGCTTTATTCCCCTGCCATTTGGGGTGGCTTTGGCCTTCCCCAGCCCCTTTTGTAACCAGGTGTTTGACGTGACACGGTGCTGTTCTGCACCCCGCAGGCAGCTGCAGTGGAGGAATGGGTTGGCCCAACAATTACCTTGTGTGATCCTTGAGGGTTTATTCTTTCCTTTGGTTGTAGTCAGACCTGAGTCGCCTCTCCGAGATCGACAAGTCCCTAGCTGTGTTCTGCATGGCCACGTACGGCGAGGGTGATCCCACGGACAATGCCCAGGACTTCTACGACTGGCTGCAAGAGGCTGATGCCGACTTGTCGGGTCTCCGGTTTGCAGTAAGTGGCTCGGTTCCAGTTTCTGCTGTGCTTGGGCAGGAAAGGCAGCAGCCCTCCACTGTGCCAGCACGGGGCTCGGGCAAAGGCAGGACAGGACGTCTGCGCCCGCGTTGGATGCGGTCCCTGTTGTCTTCCTTCCCCCTGCAAATATATATCTGGGGGCTTTAAATGCAGATACCGGAGTACTCTCTGCACTTCAAAATCCTGAGGGTTTGCTGGTAATGTCTCACCACACACAGCCCAGCAGGCTTTGGATCCAAGGTCTGTAAATGGGTTACAGGCTGCTGCCGCCTTTCAGAAGCTAATTGAGCAGCCCTGGGCCAGATATTCTCCTGTAAATTAAATCACTTGGACAAGCGTGTAGCTCTCCTCCTGTGCTGAGCTGAATAATTGGCTGAGATGCAGCCACCTCACCTAAACCCCAGCCAAATTCCTTGGGCAGCATAATCATTGCAAATGAGAAGAAAATCCACTGCTGGAGATGTTAAGCTGCTCTGTATAAAGCAGCGAGCAAACATTTGCCAAGCAGTCTGTGGGAGGCAAGGGACAGCAAGCGGTCTCCAAGCAGCCCAGGCTCTTGCTGGTCCTTCAGGGAGATGGTGCAGGCAGCTCCTGTATCCTACAACCACAGACTGGTTTGGGTGGGAAGGGACCTTTCAAGGCCATCTGGTCCAGCCCCCTGCACTGAGCAGGGCCATCTGTAACTGGAGCAGGTTCCTCAGAGCCCCGGCCAACCTCCCCTGCAATGGTGCCAGGGATGGGGCAGCCACCACCTCTCTGGGCAGCCTGGCACAGGCTCTCACCATTCTGTGTTAAAGTTTTCTTCCTTCTCTCTCACCTAAATCTCCCTCTTTTAGTTTAAAACCATCAGCCCTTGTCCTGTCCCAACAGGCCCTGCTCAAAAGTCTGTGCATCCTCTTGGCATGCCTGAGGCCTGGCTCAGGGGAGGTGGTGGTGCCTACTGACCAGACCCTCTCCAGTAGTGGATTCTTACTCATGGTCCACAAATACCTGGTGGGGATCTGGGACAGGTCTTGCTGTCTCTCTCCAACATCCTTTGCTGGGTGATGTTGGCCAGAGGATGCCAACTGGATGGGGAAATTCCAACCCCTGCTTCTCCATACTCATCGGTGTTCCCTTCCAGGTCTTTGGGCTGGGGAACAAGACTTACGAGCACTTCAATGCCATGGGGAAGTATGTGGACAAGCGACTGGAGGAGCTCGGAGCCCAACGCATCTTTGAACTTGGGCTGGGAGATGACGACGGCAAGTGAGTAGCCTGGCCTCAAGGGCTGTCAGAGCTGGCTAAAGCATCGTGGAAGGGACCTTGGCAGGGATTTGGCTCTACTGCTAAGACAGAAATAAACTCCATAGGGCTGGTTGTAGGAGCCGACAAGTCTTTGAGTGTGTGTCTGACTGCTCTCTCTCACAGTCAGATCCCTGAACACCTGGACTATCCTGGGGAATCCTGTGTCTTGGAAATGCCACATCAGCTTTAAATGACCATAGTTACCTACTGGAGGAGGTTCTGCAGCCTCTGTGGCCTTTGCCCTGCTGCAGCTCCTTGGCTAAGCCAGCCTGTATGGGTAGACTCACCCATCCCTGGGCAGGAGGCAAGCTCTGTCTCCTTGTGAACTGTTTGTTTTATGGTGGAAGGCAGCAAATTTCCAACTTTTATTTAATCTCTGTGCTTCCCTGAGCACCCTGTGGGATAGCAGCTTAACTGGGAAATTACATCAACCTGTGGCTTTACCTCTGAGGGCTGCAAGATCCAATGAGAGGGATGTGCTGTGTGTGAGAGGCTCTGAGCCCAGAGAAATAAGCACTGCCATGGTGGAACCTGCCTTGTAGGAAGGTGACCTGATGCCAGGAGTGGGCAGGGTGGAGCTGAGCCTCAATAACAAAGCCTTCCTAGGCAGACCGGGTGGAGGGAGGGGTGGCTGGAATAGCAACGGTTCCCTCCCACCCACTTAGTGATCTGCAGATGCTCTTCTGGTGACCTGTTGGCATTAGACACACCAAAACCACCTGGATCCAGGGAAAATGCCTTCTCCCATGGTGCAGGAGGAAGTCTGTAAGCGTCTCAGATGGCTCCTCTGGGAACACCCCTTTTGCTCCCCCCTGGGCAGGGTTCTTGAGTCTCTCTTTTGTCTTGGCTAGTCTGGAAGAAGATTTCATCACCTGGAGAGAGCAGTTCTGGCCAGCAGTGTGTGAACACTTTGGGGTGGAAGCCACAGGAGAAGAGTCCAGGTGGGTATGGGAGCGTGTTCTTCAGGGTGCAGAGAGACTGGCCACCTCTGGCTGGTGCCTGTGCCATCAGCCCTGAGCTGCTCTCCCCTTTCCTGCCCTTCCAGGCTTGAGGGGGCACATGTGGAATAGAGCAGCGAGTGGGGCTGTTTGGACTGAGCCTGTCCTGGTGCGAGTTTGAACCCAGCTCTGGATCTCTGTTCTGAACAGGGATGTTGATGGGTTGGGTTCCTTTGTGGGTGGCTTTGCTGGGTTGCAGGGCTCCCAGTGAAGCTGAGGTTTCCTCTTGGTTTGGTCTTTCTGTGCAGTCAGACTCATCCCTCCTGTCTCGAGGGGGATGAGGGGGGTGCAAGTTGCCCTTAGTTTTCAGCTGCAGCAAGTCCAGCAAAGCAGGTGATGGTTCCATATGTACCTTGACTTTTTTCTCTTTTTCTCTCCCCCTTCCTCCTCCAGCATCCGCCAGTATGAGCTGGTGGTGCACACGGATGTGAACATGAACAAAATCTACACGGGGGAGATGGGCCGTCTCAAGAGCTACGAGAACCAGAAGCCGTAAGTGCTCAAGCTCCCTGGGCAGGGTGGGCATGGGCCAGGCTTTGCCTGACGGGCCCTTGGTGCTTCTAAGACACCCACTCTGCGGGCAGTGCAGCCGTGTGGCAGGGCTCTGCCCAAGGGAAAAGGGCTCAGACCTCCACTGGGACTCTGGGGGATTCCCCAGCAAATGAATCCTTAGTGGTGAGAAGGTGGCTGTGGTCACACGTGCCATTTGGCTGGTACATTTGCAGCCTCTGGCTTGAGGTCACTCGGAGCCCTTCCTTGCCCAGGGTAACCGGTGCGTGATGGTTGCTGGCAGCATTGCTGTGGGAGGTGAGCTGTAGACATTAATTCCAACCTGAAGTACTTTGAGATGGGGCAGTCCCTCTGATCCACTTTTGTGCTGTGTGTTCTTAATGGGACAGAGGCTGTTGACTGCTTGGCTGTGCTTGGAAGGAGGACGATCTGTTGTGGGTGCCAGGGTGGGCAGCAGCAGATCGTGATGTGGTTTGTGGCATGTGTTGCAATGTGAGCCAGGACAGCCCTGTGCTCAGGTGGCAGGAGCCAGCTCCCGGGGCAGAGAGAACGTGCCTGGGTACAGCAGCACTGGCAGCCCGCAGGAGAGTAACCCAGAGGGTCCTTGTCTTTCCTTCCAGACCGTTTGATGCCAAGAACCCCTTCCTGGCCCAGGTTACAGAGAACCGCAAGCTGAACGAGGGCGGAGAGCGCCACCTGATGCACCTGGAGCTGGATATCTCCAATTCCAAAATCAGGCAGGTTCCCAGGGCAGACTGCTCCTCTCCTGTGGCCGGAACAGTCTGCAGCGGGAGCAAAGAACGAAGAGCTGGCACTGGCCTCACCCAGCCCTTCAGGAGGGGACCCTGTTCTCATAATGATACCGCCCCTTTGGACTTCTGCACTGCAGAGCAGGTTCCCCATGGCTGGGCTTTCTCCCAGCTCTTGCTCTGTGCCTGGCCATGCCAGTTGGCTCTGCGGGGTCCCTCTGGCTCTGGCTGCACGTGCCTGTCCCTGCTACAAGGACCCTCTAGGAGCCCTTCAGAAAATGAGGGGGCAGATGAGCTATGGGAGAGGGATATAATAATAACACTCCCCAGCACAGGGGGAATAAAGCCCCATTCTTAAAACCCTTTTTGCTGCCTTCAGTTCCTCTGCATGCACTTGTGAGAAAGCTATGAATCCAGGTGGCTCAACATAACAAAATACTGCAGAGGTTTTTGAGCAGCTTTGCTCCTTTCCTGTCAGGGGGCTGGCCTGTCCTTGCTGGAAGGCCAGCCTCCTTGAAGGCTCTGGCAAAACTGCCCATGTCTTGGAGGTCTTTGTGAAAGATCTGGTTCTTAAAACCACTTTTTCACAGTGACCATCCCTGCTGTGGCTGCCAGCTCTTGGGGTCCCTGGTTGTGCAGGTGCTGTGTAGCAGCTCAGACTCAGTGTTGTCCTTGCCCCAGCCTACTTGTCATCTTGCTGAGCACCTCAGGCTTGGGGCGGATGAGAAATGGTGCTAGTGGTTCATCTGCTCTCCTCCTGCTCTCGTGCCAGGTACGAGTCTGGCGACCACGTGGCAGTGTACCCAGCCAACGACTCTTCCCTGGTGAACCAGATCGGTGAGATCCTGGGCACAGATCTGGATACAATCATGTCCCTAAACAATTTGGACGGTGAGTATGGATCAACTCTGAGCACCAGCAGTTCTTCAGCTGTGGCTTCTGTCCTTCCCACCTCAGATCACCTCCAGGTCCCATCGGGCACCTCCAGGCAAACAGAGATGTCCTGTGGCTGCTCTGAATGCCGTGCCAGTTCAGCAGTGGCACAGAGCCTGCTTGCTGAGAGCCAGCTGAAGTGGGTCAGTTGTGAAACGCACTTAGTGTGCCCATCCAACAACAAATTATGTAACAGCACACTCCTAATTACAGAGCATCAGCCCCTCTAGAGCATCCCTCTGCCATGGCAGCCCTGGAGCTCAACAGGGGCTTTCGTGTCTGAGATGCTGTTTTTCAGTCCTTGGAGAGGCACAGGCTGGGGCTGTGCTGCCAGGAGGCAGCACTCGTGCAGATACAAAGAGCGGCTCCTGGGCAGCGTTCCCAGCAGAGCCGGCCTCTGGCAGGAGGGAGGTGGCAGCCGCTGCCCATCTTGCTCCTGGAGCAGCACAGCCTGACCTGAGGCATTGGATGTGGTGGCCCAGAAGTGTAAGAGAGCTGGTTTGAAGAGCTCAAGTGGCTTTAATGCCCTCTGGAGCCTGTGGCCCCCTGTGCAGTGTCCCATGTTGTCATTCCTGCCCCTATGGACCTCCTAATTTGCTGAAGTGAATGGCTCCAGCCTTGACTGCTGGTACTTCCCTTACCCTTGGGCTCTGAGTACAATTGCGCGTGGCCAAAGGAGACTAAGGACACTTCTGAGGCCAGATCTCAAGGATGTGTAAGTGCCTGAGGCCAAATTAGCTGTGGAGAACAGCCCCCTCCCCCTGCTTGGTCAGGTGGAGAACGGATCCCCCCCCATCCCCCCTGCTCAGTTGGGGTTTGCTGGGTGCCTCTGTGCATGGGTGTCTGGGGGCAGGGAGCCCCATTGGGGAGCTGTGAAACAAAATGGGCTACTGGGAGATAGAGCTGCCCTGTGCTGGAACTGCTTCAGCATGGGATAGGGACCTTGGCCAGCAGGCTGCTTCAGCCCTAGGGCTGCTCTCTCCTCCCTGAAGCCCGTGCTCCTGCCCTGTCCCCAGCCCTCATGCCCTGCCTGCAGCTCCTGGCACATAACAGCCTGTGTTTGCTCATTTGTCATTTGTTTTTTCTCTTCCCCCTTCTCCAGAGGAATCCAATAAGAAACATCCCTTCCCCTGCCCCACGTCCTACCGCACCGCCCTGACATACTACCTGGACATCACCAACCCGCCCCGCACCAACGTCCTCTACGAGCTGGCCCAGTACGCCACGGACGCCGGCGAGCAGGAGCGGCTCCGCAAAATGGCATCCTCTGCTGCCGAGGGCAAGGTGGGAGCTGCCGCCTTCCCAGCGAAGCTGCTGGGTTGAACTGGGTGCCAGAGGATCCCCAGAAGGGTTCTGGGACCGTCGGGCAGCAGGCGCAGAGAACCGAGGGAGCGTTTGCCAGCCGCGTAGAGAAGGCGTCGCTCACGCCTGTGCCCTCTCTGCCCACAGGCTCTCTACCTCAGCTGGGTGGTGGAGGCCAGGAGGAACATCTTGGCCATCCTGCAGGACATGCCCTCGCTGCGCCCACCCATCGACCACCTCTGCGAGCTCCTGCCGCGCCTGCAGGCCCGCTACTACTCCATCGCCTCCTCCTCCAAGGTGAGCCCGAGGCCGCCCCGCTGCAGCTCCGCACTGCCCCGGCCCCTTGGCCCCTCTCAGCTGGGGACAGGGTGCTCTGGCAACACGTGCTGTCGGGGCTGGCTTTGGTTACCTCTGTGTGACACGAGGGGCTCTGCAGAGGATCCCAACCCACAGCCAGCTGCGCCCTGCACCCACCCCCCCCTCCCTGCACCCACCCCCTGCCTGCCGCCCAGCCCCTCTCCACCTCTAGACCGTGCTCTCAGGGATGGGAGCCAAGTGGCAGTTTGGAGGTGGTTAAAATTCACCCCTTACTTTGCGCCTG
Source organism: Todiramphus chloris collaris (assembly GCA_025345505.1). Lineage (NCBI taxonomy): Eukaryota > Metazoa > Chordata > Aves > Coraciiformes > Alcedinidae > Todiramphus > Todiramphus chloris. The sequence continues at coordinate 223,016 of JANVCC010000195.1, forward strand.
AAGCCCTGAGGCTGGTGCCAATACTGAGGGAAGCTCAGTGTCCTGTGACGAGTCGGGCACAAGCCCCAAGCCCCCCATGGGGCGTGCTGGGAGGGTCGATCTGCCTGGGGAGGAACAGCTGTCCCAACATGAATGTGAGGCTAAACTTCTCCCCATCCCTGAGCACAAGGGACAAGCTGGGAGTGCTGGGGTTCCCTCTGCCTGGCGCTGATGTCGCTTCCCTGCAGGTTCATCCCAACGCCATCCACATCTGCGCCGTGACAGTGGAGTACGAGACCAAGACGGGACGGCTGAACAAAGGGGTGGCCACCAGCTGGCTCAAGAACAAGGTGCCCAATGAGAACAAGTCCCTGGTGCCCATGTACGTCAGGAAGTCGCAGTTTCGCCTGCCCTTCAAACCCAGCACGCCCGTCGTCATGATCGGCCCGGGGACTGGCATAGCCCCCTTCATCGGCTTCATTCAGGAGCGGGCCTGGCTGAAGCAGCAAGGTGAGAGCCCAGAAGCTTCTGTGGGGAGCAGAGATGCTGCAGGACAGTGCTGTGCAGGGCCAGCTGCTGCCTCCGCCGTGCAGCTTGTGCTGTGCCCTTTGCTGACTGGCAGAAAGCGGAGCAGGGGGAGCAGGGTGAAGAGCAGCTCGGTGCTCAGCTGGAGGCTGCCTTGTGCTCCTCTTGGCCGCAGAGGATGCTGGATGGGGGCAGATGGACCTGAGCCCGTTCTCTGACCTCTGCGCACCACGGCCAGGTCACTTGGGCTCGTTTCTAAAGCACCTGGGTACTTCTGGGAATCGGTCTCAGCTTCTCCCTCTAACCAGAAGCAGTTGCGCGGCTCCTGCCTCGCTGGACGAGGGCGGGTGGGGAGGGTGGCTGTGGGTGCTGCTGACGGGTGCTGTGGGACTCTGCAGGCAAAGAGGTGGGCGAGACGGTGCTTTACTACGGCTGCCGCCACGAGCGTGAGGACTACCTGTACCGCGGGGAGTTGGCCCGCTTCCAGCAGGAGGGAGTCCTCACCCAGCTCAACGTGGCCTTCTCCAGGGACCAGGCTGAGAAGGTAGCACTCGACTCCCCCAGCCACCCACTCGCGCTGCCCACCATCACTCCCGGCCGGGGGGGCTGGGGGAGAAAAGGCCCTGGGGGCTGGGGGCTCCCAGCCTGGAGCTTTGCTGCTGGGGAAGGCCCCCGGCAGTCACGGGAGCACCCAGCACCTCCACGGTGGGCCTGGCTTCCCGCCCTGGCCCTGGCTGGGGCTCTGCCCCTCGCCCCTCACTCCCACCTTCTTTCCCGGCAGGTTTATGTTCAGCACTTACTGAAGAAGAACAAGGAAAACATCTGGAAGCTGCTTAACGAGGGGAACGCGCACATCTACGTGTGCGGGTAGGTCGGGTGGCAGGGAAGGGGCTGGGCACAAACGCCGCTGTTCTCGGGGATCCGAGCAGGGCTCCCTTTACCCCCGGCGCGTTACGAGCGCTGCGAGGTTTACGCTGTCCTGGTTCTGGGGGAGGCTGGGCCCAGGGGCTGAGAGGGGACCAGGGCCCAGGGGCTGAGAGGGGACCAGGGCCCAGGGGCTGAGAGGTGGCCAGGGCTCAGTGGCTCTGAGGCGCTCCTGCCTCGCTCACCGTCCCCTTGTTCGCAGCGACGCTCGCAACATGGCCCGGGACGTGCAGAACACCTTCTACGAGATCGTGGCCGAGCTGGGGAGCATGAGCCAGCCCCAGGCTGTGGACTATGTAAAGAAGCTGATGACGAAGGGCCGGTACTCCTTGGACGTCTGGAGCTAAGAGCGGGGCTGGCGGGGCCGGGGAGAGAACAGGGCCCCAGGTCTGTGGGAGGTGGAAAGTGCCTGCTCGCCCACTGCTGCTGCGGGTGACAGCGTCATCCCCAGCCCACGGCTACCCCAGTGTCACTCCCAACCCCTCCTGAGCCCCAGCAGCCCCCGGGGGGCAGGCTGTGTGCCCTGGGGGGTAGAAGGGGTTGAGAGGGGCAGGGGGGTAGCTCAGGTGCAGGAGCCACAGTGCCCCTGTCACCCCAGGGTGCTCCTCATGCCACCAGCGTTTGCCTTGAGGTCAGGGACACAGCTGCTGGGGGGCAGGAGGGACGGAGGGTGCTGGGGGAGCAGTGGGGTCCTTCCCCGAGTACGAGGTGCTGCCTTAGCCCCTGGGCCTGGAGCCCACCCTGGGGACAACGGGAGGAGCTGGCAGCCCCCGCTGGGTGACTGTGGGGGGGGGCAGGGACCTTTCCTCACCTCCCTCCCACCCCGCTTGCCCAGTTCGGGGATGGGGGCTGGCAGCTGGCTCTGGGCACAGACCTGCCCTGCGGGCACCCCCCTCCTCTTCCCTGCTGCCCACCTGGGCTCCAGCACCCAGCGGGGATGGGGTGGCTCCTCTCCCCATCCCAAAGAGGCCCGGTGGGGGGGGGGTTCTCAGTCCCCAGGGGCCCTGCAGCTCCCCGGTGCCCAGCTCCTCCCTCATGCTGTGTACGCTCATTTTTTAAATACTGTTTTTATTTTGACATCTTTGTGATTTAATCATGGGAGAAAAAAACCCAAAACAAACAACTTCCAGGCTGTCCGATGACTGTAAATTATTTAAATACATTTGCCCTTGGAATAAAAACACTGCTTCTGTAGTTTCCTTCCTGCCCTCTCCCTGTGCAGGAGCGGGGAGCAGGCCCCAGCTTGGGGGGCTGAGCCCTGTCAGGGTGGCAGCGGGGTCAGGGTGGCAGCAGGGCCAGGGCTCTGGAGGGGGGCTCAGCAGTGCTCTTTGGCTCCCAGTGCTTCAGGAGTTCCCGCGGGGAGTACAGGGCTTCCCTTCCCTCCAGCAGGAACGCTGGAGTCCTGGGCTCCTGGGGCAGCCAAAGCTTTGGGCACAGCCTGGGGGCTGGGGCTGTGCAGGCCTGGGGGTACCAGGGGAGGGAGCTCCCAGCCCTGCCCTCCCATCCCTACACTGGGAGCACTGGGAGATGGCTTCGCTCCCCTGCCAGCTGAGCCCAAGCTGCAGAGCAGAGGATGCTCCCAGCCCACCCCCTGCCCCAAGGTGGCACCTTCCCTTTATTTCATCACGTGCAGCCCCCAGAGCTGCGAGCCCGGGGTGCGGGTTCTGGTGCTGCTCCCAGCCCTGCCCCAGCTCCTCCACCTCGGCCGGGGCAGAAGGTAGAACAGGAGGCGGGGGGCCGACCCACCCTGGAGGGCAGTGCCCGCGCCCGGCCTCCAGCTGCCCCGAGAGCTGGGGGGGCAGCCAGGGCAGCGCTGGCTCGGAGGGGAGGGCTGTGCGGGGAGGAGGGAGAGCCTGGACTATCCCAGGAGCCGTGGGAGGTGGTGAGGAAACCATTCCAGGCCCCCTGGCTGGGACAGGAGTTGCAGGGCACTGCCAGCCCCAGGTGAGTGACTCGGGCATGGATCCAGCACCACAGTGACCAGGTCAACACGTCTATTTGTGAGCAGGTCCCAAGCTCTGTCCCCCACCCAGGGGTGGGCTGAGACACCAGAGTCCGGACGGCATCGAGGGGATGGGTGAGGGGGAGAAAGTCCTGGCCCCCGCGCTGCCCCCTTCAGTTCTGCTTCGTGTCTTTGTTCTTGTTCTGAAACTTCTGGTGGACCACACGGAGAGTGGTGAAGAAGTTCCCCAGGAAGAGGATGAAGAAGGGGAGGCCACACATGAGGACCTACAAGAGGAGGCAAAAAGCAGGAGGAGGGGCCTTCCTGGGGCATCCCCCTCCCCAGGGCAGCCACCCAGGAGCCCTCTTACCTGCCACTCCTTGCACTCCGGGTGCTGGAGCATGTGGAAGAGGGTGAGGGCGTTGTAGAGCTGCCAGAACTGCAGGAGAGAGGAGATGCAGGGGAGCTCCTGCTTTGGGAGGTTTGGCCCACACTGATGGTCATCCAGCCACCTCCTCCGGGCACAAACCCCCTGCAGACCCCACCTAATGCCAGTCTCCCCCCCTGCCCGCAGCAAAACCTCACCCAGGCTGGGGGCCAAAGGGCCCCAGCTGGGACAGCTCCCCCTTTCTTGCCACCTTCTGGAGCCCAAGGGCCAGGAGGAAGCCCCTCTTAAGCCATCGGCCTAAATGAGCTGACTGAAGAAAAGCAGGACTCGGGAGCAGCTTTGGAAGGGTTCTTGGTGCCAGCCCCTCCGCTGCCCCTCAGCTGAACTACCAGTGGCTCCCAGGTCCTCCCCCTCTCAGAGGCCAAGGTGCAGAGGTGGTGGTGGAGGAAAAGAAGAGGCTCAGCATCTGCTGAAAGCGTTTCCCTGCCCCTGGCTCCATCTGGCGTGGCTGCAGCAGCCCGAGGTGACCCGTGTGATGTCCCAGCGCAGCCAGGAGCGGGGCACCCTCCATCCCCACCTGCTCTGGGGTGGCACAGGTCCCCCCAGGGATCGGTCCACACTCACGTGCCCAAAGAAGAGGAAGGGAAGCAGGAACGTGAGGCCTCTCCACATCCAGGACTGGAAGCCCTCTGCAAAGGATGAAGGTTTGCATGGACACCCCAGAACGTGCTCCCTGGGGGACTGGACAGAGCCCAGCTCCTCAGGTCACAGACCCAGAGGTTTGGTGGCCACCCAGTGCCTGTCTGAGAAGGTGGGCACCTGTACTGGCAAGGAGCCCAGTGCTCAGCATGCGTGGGCCTCTGGAGGAAGCTGCTCTGCTAGAGGTGCCCTCACCCATGGCTGCTGTCCCTCCACCCAAGCACTCGGTGTCACAGGGGCTGGAGAGGAGGCAACCCAGAAGGATGTGGGGTGGTGGAGGGATGTTTTGTGTCTGAAGGAGCTCCCTGGGGGCAGCTCAGATGCCAGGAGCCACATCCACCTCCACCCCATGTCGTGAAGGAGCCAGCCATGGGCTGGTGGCCCCAGGGGAGCAGGAGGAGGGGGGGCATCCAGCCTTTGGGATGCTGCCACCTCACAGCAGATGCTGCTCGTGGGGCTCTGGCTTCACCTGTAGCTTTCAGCGTTTCTGCCACTGATGGACCACAGACCGGCTAACCTCCAACCAGGAATAACTGGCACTGTTGCCTTGAACAGCTCCCAGTTAGCTGAGCACCAGTCTGGCACTGGGACGGACGCTGCCAGCAGCCATGGGCCCCGTGGCAATGGCAGGTCCAGTTGGACTTGGAAAGATGCCACTTACCCACAGTCAGGTCCATGTTGTGCCTCTCGCCCAGCGCTCGCAGCCGGTACAAGCACCCGCTCTGGTAGTAGTACTGGAGGAACTGGACAAAGCCTGCGGGGAGAGCACAGACAGGGTCAGAAGCTGCCCAGGCACCAGCCCTGGCCCCAGCATCAGCTTGGAGATGACTCTGCACACAAAGACCATCCCAGTGCCGGGTGGGTGGAGGGCAGGACAAGGGCAAACCCAGAGAGCAGTGAGCAGCCCCAGCGATGCTTACTCTGGTACATGGAGAAGGAGAGGAACTGGTTCCTGAACATCTGGTACATGAGCCCGTCTGGCCTGCGGAGAGAGGGTGCTGGCTGGAGGATGTGGGGCTGGGGGCACAGCGGGGCTGGGGGGGCACGGTGGGGCTGGGGGGGCACGGTGGGGCTGCCCGCTCCACAGCCAGGGGAACGTGGCTCTTCTCTAGGAGCTGCTCTGCGGGGGATGTGTTCCCCAGCCCAGGGACCCTGGGGTGCTGCCTGCACAGAGGTGCTGATGGCTACTTGTGTTTAGGGTGCTTGGGCCTGGAGAGGAGTGTGTGGAGTTGACGTCAGATCACAGCACCCACAGAGCAGGGCTACTGCCCCGGGTGAGGGCCGTGGAGCCCACGAAGTCTGGGCTCTCTACAGGCAAGCGATGGAGGATGCAGACTTACCACGTCAGCAAGACACCCGAGAGGAAGGTGGAGACGTAGTGATGGAAAACCCACCAGCCTTTGATTCTGGAAGGCAGATGCAGAGGAAGGGCATCAGGTCTTGAGCATGGACCAAGACCCAACCCGGCACCAGGAGAGCGGGGCCAGCCCGGGTCCAGCCGCCCTCCAGCTCCCAGGGCAAGGCGAGGTGCAGGGGATGGAGCGGGACCCAGCACCTCCGGTCCTGGCAGCTGGGGCCTTTCCAGCCACTGCTCCATCTGCCCCCCACCTCTGCGCGGGGCGTCCCCCCTGCCCCGCTCCCACAGCTCCCTGCCAGGGTTTGCTGCACACCCCGAGTGGGGGGAGCTGCTCCCGTAGGAACCGTGGGGCTACACGATGGCTCCCCGCTCCCTGGCCTGGCAGACGAGGACCAACTCGCTGCGTGCCCCCCTCCCCGAGCCCACGGGACTCACTTGGATCCGTTGTTGATCAAGATGCTCTCCCGGATGGTGAGGGTGCAGTAGTACCACACCAGGAGGAAGTTAAAGACCGCATCTGTCACCCTGGAGGGGAGCAAAGATGGGTGTAAAGGTGGCACTGCTGGAGGATGCCCACCCACCCTGCGGGCAGGGAGACCACCTTCTCCTGCGGCCACAGTGAGACCACAAAAGACAAAAGCTATCCCACCTCCTGGGCAGTGGCCAGATCCTATGTCAGGATCTCCTGCTCAGCTCTGGACCTTTCAGGATGGGACAGGAGGACACAGCGGCCCTGGGAGGAGATCTCTGCCCAGCATCCAAGCCAGACTCACCTGGAGTTGAAGAGGAACCGACAGGAGGAGGAGACGATGAGCAAGATGATGGTGAGGTAGAGCTTGAACTTCTCATACTCATCTTTATATGCAAACCTGCAGGGAAGCACAAGGACAGGCTTGGAGCAAGGCAGCTGCTGGAAGTCCATGTCCTCCCTTCCCATCTGTCTGGACAAAAGAGACATCCCATTGGGAACCTCTGGGCATCCTCAGGAAAAGCCTCATCCCTGAGAGGAGAGCACATCAGCTGCTTCCACCCTGGTGAGATGCCCTCAAGACCCCCAAACTCCACCAGCCTGGGTGGGTTGAAGTCTGCTCAGCTCTTCAAGGGGAGGCCTGGGGAACCAGAACGGGGACACGAGCTCCTCACTGGGCACCTCTAGCACTTGTGTCCCAGCGTGGGGGGCTCTTATGGGCCAGAACCAGCTGTTGGTGTTTCCATGGCAAGAGGGGGATGCTCGCCAGTGGCCACACCAGCCCGTCTCTCCTGGACATCCCTAACACAGGGGGGACTCGGACATGGCTTTGGTGGAGGATCCTGTTGAGCTTGTCAGAGCTCAGGGTCCCTCCCAGCCTAAAGGAGGAGCCGAGGACTCGGCTGGTTCTGGGAGAGGAAGCAGGGCCAGCCCGGGAAGGGAAACCTGCAGCGGGCAGGTCAAGCCAGCCCCGTGTCCGCACGCTCAGCCCGGGAGCGGCTGCTTTCCTGGCGCCGCGGGGATGCCGAGGCCGGGGCGGCGCAGGGCTGTGGTGGCCAGAGCTCCGTACTTGGCCTGCTTGCTGAGCAGCGTGACGTTCACATTCCCCAGCACCAGGCTCAGGTACAACCTGCGGAGAGAGCAGAGGCGTCAGGATGGGCTCCATGCCCAGGGGCTGGCACCGAGCCGAGGCAGAGCCTCCCCGGCTGTGCCACCGCCGCGGGGCCAGGAGCGACCCCCAGCCGTCTCCTGCTCGGAGCTGCCAGGCGGCGTGCCCGACACAAACCCTCTGCCACCTCCTCCCACGGGCAGGGGTGGGTGGCCGAGCACACAGCCCACCTCCCACGGGCACTGGGGGTTCTCTGGGGCTCCCCGCCGTGCACGGCCACTGGCCAAGGGCAGGTGAAGGCCACTGGCAGGAGGAGCTCGGGGACATGGGCAGCGCTGCAGAGGCTCAGCCTGGCTCCTGCCCAGGCATCCCGCGGGGGGCAGGGTGACAAGGTGGCAGCGGGTTCACACCTTGCAGCGTTACGGCCGCGGGGACCTGGAGCGAGGATCTGGGGTTTCATCCTGGAGGGAGGATCTGGGGTTTCACCCTGGAGGGAGGATCTGGGGTTTCACCCAGAGATGAGGTGCCTCTTACCCGTTCTTCTTTGGCAGGTAGGCCTCCATCTCAAAGAAAACATTCTGCCTCTCTTTGATGAGGTTCTGGGTCTCCTGGATGGACTTCTCTTGTTCGGGGCTCACCTGGGCTTTGCATCTGGGGAGGAAACCCAGCAGGACAGCCACTCTCACACAACTGGCACATACTGGCAGTGACACACGACTGTCTTGGACAAGGACACCCCAAGGACAGGGAAGTTGGACTGGAGGCCAGTCCACAACTCCATCTGCAGGAAGAGCTCCTCTGCCAGGCTGGGATGTTGCTTGAGGTGAGGAGGTGAGGTGAGGTCAGACGGGTCTTCTCACCCTTGAGGGAGGGGGATGATGCAAGTCCCTTGAAAAGCCCTTGGAAAGGCCTGAACTGCAAATAAGGCATAAATTGGGGCAGGGGAAAGGGAAGCCGAGGAGGATCTGCCGGGGTGAGTCTGGACCTCCACAGCTCTTTGCTGTCACTGCGGCCACAGGAAGATCTGTGTTGGAGACCGAGCCGTGGGTGAGCTCAACAGCCCCGTCCTCGCCGCTCTCCCATCCTGTCCCGAGCTGTCGCAGGGCACCCACTTACTTTTTGAGGGACAACGACAGCTCCTTCAGCCGCTTCTTCTGCCGTGAGATGGAGCTGGAGATCCCGTCCTGGAGCTTGGTTAGCTCCTCGAGTTTCTGCTTGTACAGCTTGTGATTGTCCTGGGAAGGAGAGAGCGGCGCGTGTTAGAGCTGCCTGCCCGGCCTGCCCTGGGTCCTTCTGGGGATGCATCTGTTAGAAAGTGTCTTCAGCTTCCCCTGCAGAGCTGCTGGGTAAGACAAGAGCTGGCTGCAGAAGGCCAGGTGGGCTGGGGACAGCCAGCAGCCATCCCTGCTTCCGTGGGGACAGAAGCAGCCATGGGGAATGCCCATCCCCGGTCCCAAGAAAGTTATCTACAGGAGCCAGCACATCTGCACAGCACAGCCTGGTCCTGCCCTCGCCTGTGGCTCCTCTCTGGTCCCCCCTCCAGACACAGTCTGAGAAAGCCCAGCTGGCAACACAGTCCTGCTCCAGGGATGCTCTTGTGGTTGGAAAACATTGACTGTGGCATAGAATCCCAGCATGGTGGGGTGGGAAGGGACCTCTAGGTCCATCTGGTGTCCCCCCCTGCTCCATCCAGCAGGGGCACCCAGAGCAGGGGCCCAGCAGCGCAGGGTCCAGCCGGGGTGGGAATCTCTGCAGAGAAGGAGACTCCACAGCCTCTCTGGGCAGCCTGGCACAGGCTCCCACACCCTCACACCAAAGTCTCTCTTCCTCCTCTTCAGTTGGAACCTCCTGGGTTCCAGTTGGTGCCCATTGACCCTGTCCTGTCCCTGGGCACCACTGAGCAGAGTCTGTCCCCATCCTCTTGCCCCCTGGGGCCCTTCAGCTCTTGCTCAGCATTGCTCAGCTCCCCTCTCAGGCTGCTCTTCTCCAGCTGCACAGCCCCAGGGCTCTCAGCCTGTCCCCAGCACAGAGATGGTCCAGCCCCTCAGCATCTTCAGAGCCTCTGCTGGACTCTCTCCAGCAGTTCCCTGTGTCTTCTGAACTGGGGAGCCCAGAACTGGACACAGCTTTCCACAGGTGGCCTCACTGGGAGAGAGCAGGTAGGAAAGACTGAGAAAAAAATGCTGCTGGGGCCAGGGCTGCCTGCTGGGATGGGATGAGCAACTCTCTCTGCCTGGAGGTTCCTGCAACATGTGCTGCTACCTTCACTTGTGGCTGTGGGGCTTCCATCCCGAGCACCCCCAGGAAGCTGGCAGGAGCCCGTCAGTGAACTGGGCGAAGCGGCTGGGCTCACAGCAGGGCTGGGGCCAAGTGCCTGGCTCCTCGTGCGGTGGTAACCCAACCGCACCTGGGCCGGGCGCCATTCTCCTGCTATATTTAGAAAGGAAAGGAGAGAGTGTGCTGGAGCAATGCTCCTGCTGCCCAGGTCAGCTGGAAAACAGCCTCACCTCACCCACAGGCAGCCTGAACACCACCTCCAGCAGGGAATTCAATGCTGCTCGCAACAACCCTTGGACTAGACCTTGATGCACACACATTTTAGTCTCCATAGCTCTTATCGAGCACTTTATCAGCAGATCTCAAAGCTGCTCCCCAAGGAGAAAGGTGAAACTGAGATGCAGAGGAGGGAAACAACTCATTCTGCCCTTGGTGCCAAGCAGCAGCAGGATGGGAACAGCTCCCAGACGGCCCCGGCTCCCCCAGCAGTGATTTATGTCCCTGTTCTCTTGCAGGACATTCCCTGCTCAACCATCAGGCTTTCCTGCTCCCATCCGGAGCCAGGTCCTTCTCTTGCTCAGGAGTTAACAGGGAGCAAAAGGCTTTTGTGTCAGGTCCTTCAGCCCTGACAGAGTCTGAGCACCACACTCAGAGCCAGCCCAGCCCAGGAGAAGGTTTCTGAAGGAACCCTGCAGGGTTCAGAGCAGGCGACCTGGGATATCCATGCAAGCAAGCCCTGTGGAGCAAGAGGAGGTTTCTCAAAGCCTCCCTTGCCCCAGATCTGGGCACAGCTGCAATGTGTCCGCAACAACATCCGCTTCACCCGCTCCCGGGGGGAAGGAGGGGGAAAGGGAACTGGTGCAGACGCGGCCGATGGATCCCAACCTCAGCGCAGGATGGCTGGCCGACCTTTTCCCTGGGTGACCTCTGGCTCCAGCTGAACCCTGCCCGCTCCTTCCCCCCGCACCGGGGGTTACACAGAGCAGGCGGGAACACCTCGACCCCCGGGCACGCAGCACCCAGCCAGCCCCGGTGGGTGCCGGGCCCCGTCGGGAGGGTGCCGGGTGGAGGCGGGGAGGCCGCCGGGACAGGCACCCGGGTTCCCGGCCGGCTCGGGGCCGGGCTGCCGGGAGCGATAAGGAGGTGAGGCGGCATCTGCGCACCGCGGGCAGCGCCGCTCCCGGGCCCGGCCTTTAAACCCCGGAGACGCCGCGAGTCCGCGCCACGGGCACGGCCACGGGAGGACCCGGGAAGGCCCCGGCTCCCGCCAGCCCCGTGTCCAGCAGACGCTCCTCGGCCCCCCCTGCCCGGCTCGGAGCGCACGGGCTCGGTTTCGAGCCGTGACCGATTTTCGAGCCGAGCTGGGTCGCGGGGGGAAGCGACCGGAATGCGGGAAGGGGACCCCGCGGGTGCCGCCGCCTCGGAGCCCCGGTGACAGCGACCTCCGGCAGCCCGGCTCAGCGGGACGAGTCTCCCGCCCCAGCCCTGACCCGGGACAAGTTAACGAGCCGCTCCCCCGGTGCTTCGGGGCGGACCCGTGCCCGCGCGGGGTGCCCCGGTACCTGGATGCGCTGGTACCCGTCCTGCAGCTCCTCCCACTCCCGGAGGCACTCGGCGGCTGAAGCTCCGCCGGCCATGGCGGCGGGACCGGGAACGGGAACAAGGGGGACGGGAACGGGAACGGGCCCCGCTGGCGGCGCTGGGGCCGCCGCCTCCCGCCCCGCTTCCGGGCACGCCCCCCGGGGCGGGGCAGGGGTCGCGTCAGCGCCCGCCCGTCGGGAGCGGGGGGCCGGAGGGGACCGGAGTGTCCCGGGCTCTCCCGGGGCTTCGGAAGCGCCGAGGGTGCTGGGGGTAACCCCCCCGGTGCGGGCCGGCCGGGGCAATTTCCAGTGTGAAAATCCCCGGAAGATCACAGATCGGCCCGGTCGGGAGAGACCCTGCAGTTCGTGGCGTCCACCCGCTCCCCCAGCACTGCCAGGGCACCGCTGCCCCCTGGCCCTCAGCACCACAGCTCCACGGCTTGGAAACCCCTCCAGGGACCACGGGGACTCCACCCCTGCCCTGAGCAGCCTGGGACAGCCCTGGAGGGGCTGGAAGAAATTGTTCCTCAGCTCCAACCTAAACCTCCCCTGGGGCAACTTTAGGTTGGTTCCTCTTGTCCTGACGCTTTTTCCTCGGGAGACCATCCCCATCTGACTCCCACCTCCGGGCAGGGAGCCCTGGAGAGCCAGAAGACATCCCGTGAGTCGCCCCTGAACAAGCCCAGCTCCTCACCAGGCTTGTGCTCCAAACCTTTCCCCAGCTCCGTTGCCCTTCCCTGGACACGCTCCAGCACCAGAATGTCTGAGCAGTGCTCCTGCTGGGAGGGCTGGAGGATGGAGGGGAAGGGGGAGACCTGCCAGCGCTGCAGGCCCCACGGAGAACCCGCCTGTCCTGCTGGAGCTGACCCTCCGAAGAGAGCCCCGAGGAGAGCGGAGCACAGGGCTCGGCCCCCCACGCCACATCTGCCCCTGCACCCCACGGTCCCCTCAGCCAGCAGCCGCTGCCCCGTGCCTGGCCCAGCACGGGGGGCATGGACAGCCCAGGAGTGTTTTCAGCAGTGTTTTACTTTGTGACACCAATGTGAGGGATTCACAGTGTGGTGAGAGAGAGGACGGGTCTGAGTTTAGGTGTCACGTCACAGGATCGACGCTGCAAAGCTACCAGCCATGCCGAGAGCCTTGGTTGGTTCGGTTGCCCATCAGAAGGTGGCAGGTGGGACACGGGGTCTTTGCCAGCCCAAGCAGCGGGGCTGCGAGAGGCCGTGGCCAGGTCTGGGGGTGCTGAGAAGCAGAGTGGTGGAACAGCTGCAATGGGGACATTCTGCCAGCACCTCTCTGGGCTGGAAGTGGGCACAGCCAAACCCTAAGTTTATCATCCCATGCTGTGGATCAATGAACCTTTTCAGAGATAACCCTGATGACTTCCCCATCGCTGGGGTAAGGGGCATGTCTGATAACAACAGAGATGAGCAGAGAGTAGTGGGCCATGTCCTGCAGGACATACCTTCCCCACACTGCCACCTTCTGTAGCACAGCTGAGGTCCCCTAATGGCTCCAAAACTTGACCCGAAATAATATGGAGCTATAGATTAAAGCATTTCCATTATGTTAAGATCTTTTCTTCAAGGAGAGTTGGTGGTATGGACAGGGAGGTGCCTTCCCCTGCCAGGCGCTCTCTTTGCTGCCCCTCAGTAATTTGGTTCAGAGGTGTCTGTGATCATGGTCCGGTAGATTCGGGTCTCCCAGTCTGAGAGCTGTTTCACAAAACCCCGGTGTGGTCTCATGTTCATTTTGCATTTCAGAACGTAGTCCCAGGCGCTCTGTGGACAGAAGGGAAGCAAAGCAGTGTTAGGAATCTGAACTGAAAGTGAGTTTCAGGTACGTACATGAAGCAGCTACACACGTGGCCACCACTGCTTTGCTTTGCTCCCTGTGCGGGACAGCAAGGACAAAGACAACACTTTGCCTACCAAAGTAGGGACAGACTGGGTCCAGACGTGAACTTCAGACAAGCCTGCCACCTTTGGACTTTGCCCCCCTGAGTACAAGGACAGCTCAGGCTGCTTTCACTGCCTGGTAGGTACCTTCTGTGATCTTACACCGATGCAGCAGTGCAGTCCTGGATTTCCCCCTAACATGCTGTTTGTTCTGTGGACAGTCAGCAAAGCTGCGACGTCTCAGCTATTCACAGGCAAGCAACAAAGGTTATCGTGTTTCTGGATTGGCGTGGCCTGTTGTGGCAGAGCAGCCAGGAAGCTTGTTATCCCACTGCATTAATTACAGCCATCTTAATTATTTGTTAGTCCCGAGTAATCAGCGGGGGCCTCTGCTACCCGTGGGGTAGAGCCACCAGCATCGCTTTGCTTTACTCCGGCTGCATCCTCGGGTTTCCCAGTAGCCCCCATCTGCCTGCTTTTAAAATCGTCTGCCCACCTCACTCAGGGGATTGCCCAAGTGTCGTGGGAGCAAAGGTTAGAAGATAGCGCTCCTTTGGTTTGTTTTTCTAACCTCAGCAGTTCTGCAGCTCCGAGGCTGATCTGCCGATGCTTACCCCTCTGGGCCGTGGTGTGGATGGCTCTGGTTCCCCAGCCCACCTGACCTGCTCACACACCGGTTCCCAGGAGGGTAAGGGGCTGCACATCCCAGATCTGCCTTCCTTTTGCAATATCCACATCTCTGGAAGCTATCAAAGATCTTTGCCTACACTGCCTGAAGGCTCCCATGGGGATCTGTTGTGCTGCTTTCGTCCTCAAGAAACAGAGTTGTCTGTCAGGCTAATCCCCCGGGACAGGGCTGCTGTGCCCAGCCAGCAGTGGGCAAGCACTGCCCGGGCGAGCCGCGGCACACCGCTGCCGTACCAACCTTCCCTTCTTTTTCTTGGGACTTAGTAAAACGCTGAGGCCAACCTGTCGACACCAACTGAGAAGGGTGAGGAGCAGCCTTTGGCTGGTGCAGCGTGCGAGGGAACGGTTACGAGCGTGCCCGAGCAATCACGGCCGGCGTGAGAGGCAGAGGTGGAGCAGCGTCTGCAGCCCCCTTGGCAGCCTCGGCCGAAACGACCCGTTGGCACATGGCACTGGGAAGAGATTTCCTCTGCTCTTGCAAATATTTGCACAGAATCAATTCAACAACTAAATACAAGCCCAGCGTCGGTGAAGCTTGCTCAATCCTTTCAAGCTCCCAAAGGAGGAAGCCCTTTCTGAAGGACAGGGTTTTTAAGGAGACATCTTTCAGCTCCCATGGGAACTGGTGTGCTCTGTGCTAAGCAGGCACCAAGAGCCAGTGCTGACAGCAGCACAGTGCCCATGCAAAGGGGAAAGGGCCTGGCACCTACAGAGAGGCCGTCGGGCTCTTGCACAGCCAGGTCATTCTCAGACGTCATTTGTTATTTTGCTTACGAGAGCTATGGAACAGCATGTACTGGCCATCTAAGCTGTCCTTCCCTCCCGAGCTAGCATTAGCCCACCCCAGATACAGCAGTATCTGTGGGAGGGGATTGCTTCCGGAGAAATAAAATAGAGTTTTGGAGGAAGTCAGTGCTGATGCTGGAGTCAGTGGTAAATCAGAGCCCTGCAAGCACCGGGTTCTGCACTTCCCTGTAACCCCACGACATGACAAGATGGGATTAACTCCCATATCTTCCAGATACTCTCTTTCTCAGATCCAGGAGAGCAGAAATACAAAGTTCTGTAACCACAGCTTTGTTTTTATAGCCTCGTAGCTAGGTAAGGAAATGCGAGAACACCAGGGGTGTCAGGGTGAGGGCTCTCAGATCCCAGGTCACACCCACGCCACCTCATTAACAGCAGAAAGAAGATGCAATCTCATGTAATATCATCTCTTACGTTATCAGGTGGATACTCTGCATGAAAGCCCAGATAATGTCTTTCTCATTACTATAGTAATGAGGCTTCAGAAACAGAACTGAGCTGCAGCCCCAGCCAGCGTCCGTGGAAACGTGACAGTGAAGTACCTTCAGGGAGAGCTGGCAGGAATGTATAAGGTAGGCCATGGTTACGGTGCTGCTCCGGCTTATCCCCAGGCTGGAGAACACCAGCACCGCTCCCCGGTCCAGCTGAGCATCTGAGTGGAGAAATGCCAATCACAAATTAGTGATCTGGGAAATCAAAGTGCCAGGTGTCCAGTCAGCTCTGGCTCGGTGGCAGCTGACAGGCTAGCAGCCAGAGCGACAGGAGCCCTCCGGAACCCTGACAGCAGCAGATGGGCACTGCCAGCTCCCATCCCTGGAAGCATTTGCCTTTCTTGAAAATCCACTGGGTTAAAAAGTGGCTTTGAACACCAGAACCAAACAGCAATGACCAGTCAATGCTTCGGTGCTGAGCAGTGTCACCGTTACATCAGATAAGTGAAGAAAAGTGGTCTGTCGTGCCCAACCCGCTGCAGCACATCGCCCACTCAGACTCTTCCCAGAAAGGTTTACAGGTATCGACATCTCTGGTGAGTGAAGCCTAACTGTTCTCCACTCTCAGCTCACAAACTGGAGGGGCTTAGCTGCAAACCCTTCCCCCCCCGTGGGATGACCAGCAGGCAGTGTGGAAATGCCAGCGAGGGTGCTGGGTTTATGACGGTTTTTCACGGTGAAAATCGCTAAGATCAGCAAACTCATCTTCTACAAAAGCCAAGCCCAAGGGTGCTGTCAGTCTCTCCCTACCACGTTAACTCTGCAACAAGGTTCCCTATTTTATTAATAGCCTTTTGAATTCTTTCCCTCCCTCTCCAGAGCAGACAGCATGACGTTTTTACAATGTCAACGACTGAACTCTAGAATTCATGGGGCAAAGTCTCTTCTTTTGCTGTTGTCAAGAGGTTGCGGGGGTTTTCTTGGATTTGATTTTATTTTCAAGAACTAAACCAGCATTTTCTAACTTCTTTCTACGACAAGATACTAGCTCTGTTCTAAGACCTGAGTAGCAATGGCCTCATCCAACACACACATGGCATTAGGATATCCACACTCCTAGAATCATAGAATCATCAAGGTTGGAAAAGACCTTCAAGATCATCGAGTCCAACCATTAACCCCACTCTGCATGTCCACTGCTAAACCATGTCCCTAAGCACAACCTCTGTGTGACTCTTACACACAGCCAGGGATGGTGATTCCACCACTTCCCTGGGCAGCCTGTTCCAACAACCCTTTTGGTGAAAAAATTCTCCTCAGTGTCCATCCTGATTCCTCTCAGAGTATGTGGAGAGCCTCAGTCCAGTGCTCACCCCCACCCATAACTGCTCCAGTTTGTGTAATCTACTCTAGAGTGGGAAGTAAACAGTTTGACTGCCAAGTAAACAGTGTAAGCTTCCACAAGAGCCATAGCTAATAAGCTCTTTCAGAGTCTGTTTTGCAGACTTCCACAAATGGAAGAAAGAAACTTTCTTCTGAAAGTTCTGCCTCCAAATAAGGGGCAAGTAAGTGGATTTTGGTATTTGGGTTTCAGTGCATGCAAAACATGCAATTCAGCTCAGGACTACAAAACCATATCCTCGAATATTGTTTCCTTGTTTCTTTGTCTGTGTCCAGTTGTCATTTTTTCTATTGTGCTTGGATCACAGAGTCTGTGGGGATGGGGTGGCCTTTTGTTTCTGGGTCTGTACCACACTCAGCAGGGCCCTGGTCTCTGGTGGGTGTTATTTCCTAAGATGATGACATGGTTGGCCAGCATCGCAGGAGGGAGCTGCAGGAGCTGTGTCTGCTGTGCTGCTGCAGACAGGGAGCTGGAGAGGATGTTTTTCTTGCCTTCTCTGATGTAATCAGCTGAAGGCAAGTTTGTGCCATCCAACCTGAAAGTCTTCCTAGTCCATGTGGTGGGTCTGCAAATCACAAAGATTAGCAGCATCTTGTGGTAAGTTCTCTAACGTGTGCCGCGGTCCTGTTCACACAAAGCTCCGGTGAAGGTTTGGGCTCGTAAGAGTCAGAGGGTTGCATTTAAGAACAAAGGAATGGCAGGGAATCCTATGAAGCCCTGGTGGACACCCTGCAGCAAAGCCCTTTCAGATGGGGTGGAAAGCTCACTGCTGTCAGAGAGAGGTATTCTCAAAGTGAGTAGGAACCCACATCAGAGAGCGAATTGGATTTGGGCGTCCTGTCAAATCTCTCTGTCCATCAGGCTGGTTAGTGAGGCACTCGGGTACCCGTAGGGTGTGGGCTTGCTTGGGAGTGTCCTGATCTCAGAGATTGCCACCCTCCCCTGAGTGAACTGCTGTCACTCCCATCTCTGTCCTAGAGTGAGCAAGGCCTCAGGAATTCCAGCTCAGGAACAACTCACCTATGAAATGACAAATGGTGGCAAAGGAAGAAAAAAGATCTGCTTCGAGCGAATCCGGAACAGGTATATGGAGGCATTTGCCTTCTTCTGCAAACCTGGGAAAAGAAAACACAGCGTGACACGGACTGGAGAAGGAGCTTTGGAAAAATGTGTGTGTTGGAGGCAGGCTGGTGATTGTGTTTGCTGTTACAAGTGAGCTTTTCATCATCATCATCATTAACATTATGATAAGGGGATTGTTACGGCAAGACACCGAGATGCTTGTCATACGGAACCGGTTTAATTACTGAGTTTCCATCCCACAGGATACCAGCACTGATGTCTTAACCTACAGCTTCCTTCATCTGAGAGCTAAACCAAGCCAGACGAAACGAAAGCAGGAGTGCCTTCCCTGTGTGCAGGCTGGCAGTTCTGTGGACACAGCCTCCCAGTTCACTTCACGTGGTTTTCCGTAACAGCATCCTCTTCCTTCCACAAGCTCAGAGAACACAACTCACAGAACTAATGGAGCAAAATGTTGGTGAGGAATTGCTGAAATGTGAAAGCATGTCATGCAGAGGGAACGGGAAGATTACCCATGGCACAGAGACCTTTGATGTCTTCCTCTGGAGCCAAAGGTATGAGAAGTGTCTGCTGGCAGACATGGCCTGGGGTAGGTAATTGCCTTTGTTACACAGTGTTGGTCACCACCTTGAGAAATGCCACTGGATTTTTCCCTGTGTGAAATGGCATTTCCAGCATGGCCTGCAGGCTGAGCTGAATGGGCATGGGCAGGTAGGTAAGGAAGGAAGACCAACAATGTGAAACACTGGTGATTTAGCTTTGAGACTGAATGTGTTTGCAGGATTTTGCTCTGACAGCTATTCAGAGGTGTGGGTTCTTCCCAAAGGATGGTGGTATGGGATAGACTCCAGTGCCAAGGGCCTCCCAGTCGTCCTCTCACCCAGTCACGGTCGAGGGCTGCAGGACTATATTGCTGCCCTGCTAGCTCTGGAGGGGAGACTGGGAAAATGAGCATGAAACAGTGCTGGGATCTGGACTGAACCACTGCGGTTCCCTTGGAAGCCCCCAGGCACTGACGGCTCTGCGAGCGGGCTCTGCTGCGGTGCCACTGAGGCCACCTTCAACTGTTGCACTTACAGTGTTGCAGGCTGTTCTGAGATGTTGACCAGTGCTTTGATCTTCAGGTCCTTCTGAACTTGTTGGTCGCAGGCCTGCTTGAAATTGCCCATATATAACTTTGCAGGCAGTATTTCTACAGGGTACGGCTGGAAGTTGTCTAGTTCCTGCCAGGGAGAAACCAGGGGCTCAGTTTAGGGAGTGTATTTGTGTATTTGTAAGCTCTTAAACAAAACTCAGGTGGAGAACTGAACACACACTCAGCAGCCCGTGACACACTCTGGTCCAGTGATTCATTCGATCACCTGGACTTTCTGTGTATCGAAGCCTCTGCAAGGTTTGCTGAGAATAATTCACAGAGTTGCTGTCATCGTGGCATTACTTGAAACAAATCCCAGCTAAACAGGAGGTGGCAAATACTCTTTGCGCTGTCAGGAGGGGCTGCAGCAGAACAGATTCATCTGATGTTCTCCTGGGTTGCTGTTGGCAAGGCTTAAATGAAATCATCTGCTAAGGGCAGAGCTGCAGGTGCTGCGTAGTCCGCAGCTGCTTCCGGGGGCTGCAGGCATCAAACCCCCAGGAACAGCCCCTGCTCCCTCCCCGCTCCTGCCCCATGCTGCAGCAGAACAAAGCAGGAGCTGAACCATTTAAAGCTTGAACAACAGCTTGAACCCGGAGGCCAGGAGGTGCTGTGTCCGGCTGAGCCCCATGGAGAAGCTCAGCAGGTTGCTGCCCTTCACAAGGCAGCACAGAGTGAATCGATTTTCTCTCCTGCCCTGTAGCATCCCACGGGTTAGCACCGTGTCACGGGCTGTTCCGCAGGGACCCGAAGCAAATGGGAGCAATGGAAAGAGAAGATGTCGCAATGAGAGGGTCTCTGCTGTCCAGTGCCCTCTAAATTGGCCCTGCCTCAGGTCATAGAATCATAGAATGGTTTGGGCTGGAAGGGACACCTAAAGGTCATCCAGTCCAACCACCCTGCAGTGAGCAGGGACATCCTCAACTAGAGCAGGTTACTCGGAGCCTCCTTGAGCCTCACCTGGAATATGGGGCCTCAACTACCTCCCTGGGCAGCCTGTTCCTGTGTTCTACCACCCTCAAGGTGAAGAACTTGTCTCTAACATCCAATCTAAATCTACTCTTCTCTACTTTAAACCACTGCCCCTCATCCTGTCCCTACAGCCCTTTGTAAACAGGGACTTTCCCACCTTCTTGTAGCCCCCCTTCAAGTACTGGAAGGTGGCCATTGGGTCTCCCTGGAGCCTTCTCTTCTCCTGCTGAACACCCCCAGGTCCCTCAGCCCATCCTCGCTGCAGAGGGGTTCCAGCCCCTGGAGCAGCTTCCTGGCCTCCCACTGTCCCTGCTCCATCAGGTCCATGTCCCTCCTGCACCGAGGGCTCCAGAGCTGGAGGCAACACTCCTGGTGAGGTCTGACCAGAGCAGAGCAAAGGGGCAGGATCCCCTCTCTCCATCTGCTGCCCACGCTGCTCGTGATGCAGCCCAGGCTGCGATGGCCATCTGGGCTGCAAGCGCACGGGCTGCTCGTGGCCAGCTCCTCCTGACCTTCAACTGGGCCCACCTCTCCGGCTTGCCCGGGTCCCTCTGGATGACATCCCCTCCCTTGGCACCTGGGCAGCAGCACTCAGCTTGGGATCAGCTGCAGACTGGCTGCTGGTGCCCTCGATCCCGCTGTCCGTGGCTCTGATAAAAATACTGAACAGGCCAGGTCCCAGTAGGGACCCCAGCGGGACACCCCTTGCCACTGCTCTCCACCTGGGCTTTGAGCCACTGACCACTACCCTCTGGATGCAAACAGGTCCTGTCCTCGATGTGAGAAAAGGGTACTGGTTACTCCTCAGCTAAACAGATCAGTGTCTGTAGGCGAGACCAGTTAGCACTCCAGTGGATGGCTGTCCCTTCTCTGGGCCTGTGGAAACAAGGCACCAGCGCTTGCTTTGGGATCCCTCCCGATGAGAAGCACGGAACACAGTGCTTGAGAGGAGCGCTAGTTCTGCCTGCAGACAGCTGCTGTGCTCCAGAGAGGAACCTGCTCCTGTCCACCACTTGCTGCTGCTGGCTTAGTTATCTGCACTCCCTGGAGGCTGGTGTCGGGGTTACCAGAGAAACCTGCCCAGGCTGTTCTCGTCAGCTTTCTTTCACACAACAGAAGAGAAAAAACAGGCCAAGTGTGGCTGTAAAAGAATTAGAGACTCAGGGCAAGCACGGTTACACACAAACTACGTTTGATTGCTTTGAAAGGACTCCACTAGCAGGTTTACACCACCACGTCTCTGGAATTCACTGCCTGTCATCAGCTGAGTATGAATGCTTCTCCTTGCAGATTAGTCTCCTCTCACCTGAGGCATCCACAGTATCTTCTGAGTCCTCAGGAACTGATAGCAGGCTGAGAAGCGCCGGTAGCCTCCGCTCAGGACGAGCACGGGGTGGCGGGTGAGCCGCTCGAGGCTTCTGGCGTGGCGGGCGGCGGTTCCCTCCTCGGCATCTAGAGAGAGCGAAAAGCTGCTCGCCAGGGCAGGTTTCTCGTGCCTCCATCAGCACCGAGGGTCACCTCTGACCACTGACACAAAATTCCTTCCCGTTTCATTTGTGCAAAGCCTCATTAAAAGTTGGACTTCCTCTTTAACGGTTGCTGCAGGTCAGGAACAGGCCAGGCTGCTTTTCACCTCTTGTCCTGATAGCTTATTCCTCTCCTGGTTTCTTTTGTAGGCCTAGATAAAGCTGCTTTTTTCCCTTCCCCATTACTCTTTGGGAAATGCTTGCAATAAATTCCCATAATAGGGAAGTATTATTTAATTTGAATCTAATAATCTTAGTTTTTCTGGAGGCCCTTTTCCTTAGCCTGCTCTAGGCGAAGAGGGGAAGGAAGGGTCTGTCTCGAATAAATCCTTCACGAGTGTTTTACACACGCCCCTCAGTGAAGTACATTCTGTGAGATGGCTGCTCCCCTCCTGCTCCCAGGGATCCATAGGCTCATAGAATGGTCAGGGTTGGAAGGGACCTTAAAGCTCACCCAGTTCCAGCCCCCCTGCCATGGGCAGGGACCCCTCCCACTAGAGCAGGGTGCTCAGATCCATCCCGCTTGCATCTCCTTACGTCTGCTTTAGAACCAGGTCAGCACAACAGAAATCCACTCTGATTCTTCACACCTTCCCTCACTCCTCTCTCACCCCCAGCATTTAGGAGCACACTCTCTTTATTCGTTCCCACCCCCAGCATTTAGGAGCACACTCTCTTTATTCATTCCCACCCCCAGCATTTAGGAGCACACTCTCTTTATTCGTTCCCAACCCCAGCATTTAGGAGCACACTCTCTTTATTCGTTCCCCTTACGCTCCCCGGCGTGTTTTGCTACAAGAGCGGTGTAACTCTTTGCTGAGGCTCTAGGAGCTCTCAGAGGCTGAGAGCAGCGGAGCAGACACACAGCAGCAGCTTGGCACATGGCAGAGCTCCCTGCCAAACATTTCCGTGGTTCAAGGCAGACCGGACAATACACGTGGAAAAGTTTCCAGCTCTTCACAGTTCTCGGTGAACCACATCGCCTCGCCACCCCCATTGACGTGAAGCCTTCTTAAATATGACAGTGTGAAAGCCTTTTATATCCTCAAAGAAGGAAGTACTCACTCTGGGAACATACGGAACTTGAGTCAGAGTTTTCAGGCTCAAAAGCAGCACCGCTCCCTAAAAGGCAATCGTTGGACAAGCCAAATTTCAGTGAAACGTGGGGGAAAAAAAAAGAATCTGTTCCTCGCAGGCAACAAGGAGCTTTGGAGGGATCAGTCACAGATAGGAAACGAGGCCCACCAGGATGTTTTGAAAGCAAATGGGGATTTTCGAAGCCTGAGAACATGTGCGACACAGTGAAAAAGACAGAGGCATAGAACAGATGTGCATTTTTCAAATAAAACTGTGTGAATTCACATCTCTTCCAATAAGCTCATAAAATTAAATGAGGAATGGGAAGAACATCCATCCAGCAGCGAGATCTTCACTGACATGGCTCACATGTACCTTCTTCTTCCTCCTCCTTTTCCTCATCTTCGCAGCAAGCCAAGGAGCAGGTCTCGCAGTCATACACCACGCAGTATCTGACACAGCCCAGCTCCTCCGAATCCGGTACCAGGTACTCCCCCGTAGGGCTCTACCAACACCACAGAG
Source organism: Todiramphus chloris collaris (assembly GCA_025345505.1). NCBI lineage: Eukaryota > Metazoa > Chordata > Aves > Coraciiformes > Alcedinidae > Todiramphus > Todiramphus chloris. The sequence goes on from JANVCC010000195.1 coordinate 245,804, forward strand.
GAATTCTGTCAGGGGCACAGCTCTGCTCTCTTCCTGTGGCACCGGCACCTTGCCAGTTACTGCTCTAGGGCTACAGGATAGGTCTGGGGCTACATCTGCTCTTGACACGGAAAGACCAGGCTAGAATTCAGCAATGATGCAGACTATGCTGGATTGCTTCAGCGGCCGCAGCGGGAACACGCCAGCACCAGCTCCTGGGGCCACCTTTGCTGGGTGACAGAACACAACCCCCCAGGGGCAGGCGTGGAATGCGGTGGGAACAGGAGGGGGGAGGTGGGGATTGCCGGGGTTAGCTAAGCTGGGTTTGGCTTGGTGCCAGTTGCTAAGGCCAGGGATGGTTTACACAAACCATAATCCCCTCACCTGCTGGATCCTGCGTGCTGTAATAATGTGGCTCTCGTCGTATTCCCGCTGGGTACGGGCATCTGAAACAAAGAGAACGAGACAGCAACCGGCTCATTCGATGCTCCGACGGTAGAATCCTGTTCGTGAGTCGGTCAGTGGGAATTCAGGCTCTGCCATCAACCAAAGAGGTCCTGTAGTTTAGGTGCTAAAACCTCGTGACGCGTGTCTAGCGAATGGCGATGCCTCCGTGAGCTGGTGTGTGACGGGCAGTGATGTGGCAGTGCCAGCATCAGCCCTGCCCCAGGTGTGCTACCGCAGCGCTCGCCGCGCCGGGCACAGGCTCGGCTCTGCCCCGTGCCACTGCCCCACTCACCCCGCCCGCTCTGACCTCCCGCTGCCCAGCGCCTCTGCCACTGCTGCCCCAAGGTGGGAGAGGGGCACCGAGAGACACCGGTGCCATTCCCAACCCAGCCGGCTCCCTCGCCAAAGTGTTCGCAGTGTCACAGCACCAGGCACCCTTTTCTAATGTGGTGCCACCACGCAAGGTGCAAATGCTCATCAGCACTCTGTGCAGTGGTCACAAGATCTTGTACACCTCTAAACCGTCTGGGAGCAGCAGGGGACAGTGTGGCTTGCTGGGACAGAGCAGAGCAGGAAGACCTGGATGTCATGAAAGTTGGAGCAGGACCAGGTTGTGGCACCTGAAATGGGATAGATGCAGAGAATTGTTTTGCTTGGAAAGGATCTTTTGGATCTTTTGGAAAGGATGGAAAAGATAATTGAATCCAACGGTTCTCCCAGCACTGCCAGGGCACCACTGACCCCTGTCCCTCAGCACCACAGCGCCACGTGGGGCTTGGAAACCCCTCCAGGGATCACGGGGACTCCACCCCTGCCCAGGGCAGCCTGTTTTGGCTCAATCCAATTCCTAAGGCTTCAGATTCAAGCTTAACAAGAGGCAGTGTTCTGTAACTTAAACCAACAGCACAAAGATAAAGTCCTTAAGGAACAGTTAAGGTTTTCTGCCCAAGTCTCTAGTTTCTTTCCTGGCACCCCTAAATTCTGGGTGAGTTTAGGGATGGGCGAAACACCCCGGCAGCAAGAACTACAAGAGGTAAAGTGTGCACTTCCCTGTGTGCTGCAGCCCCCGGCCCAGTTCCTCAGGCAGCTGGCCCAGGCCCCAGCCTGGTGCCCAGTGGCAGGAAGAGGCAGACCGGTGCCTGGCTCCCAGCAGCAGGCAGGGGCAGACTGGTGCCTGGTGGCAGGAAGGGGCAGACCGGTGCCTGGTGCCCAGTACCTAGCAGCAGGCAGGAGCAGACAGGTGCCTGGTGCCCGGTGCCTGCAGCAGGCAGTTGGCAGACTGGTGCCCAGTGCCCAGTGGTAGGCAGGGGTGAACTGGTGCCTTAGTGCCTGGTCCCCAGCAGCAGACAGGGGCAGACTGGTGCCCAGTGCCTGGTGGCCGGTGGCAGGCAAGGGCAGGCTGTGGGATGGTGCCTGGTGCCCAGTGCCCACTGCCTGGTGCCCAGCAGCAGGCAGAGGCAGGTCAGTGCCCGGTGCCCAGCAGCAGACAGAGTCAGGTCGGTGCCCGGTGCCCAGCAGCAGGCAGAGGCGGGCCAGTGCCCGGTGCCCAGCAGCAGGCAGAGGCAGGTCGGTGCCCGGTGCCCAGCAGCAGGCAGTGCGG
>JANVCC010000195.1:252829-270004 GCA_025345505.1 Todiramphus chloris collaris
CACCAGATGGTCCCCAGAGGGCCCTGCCAGCCCCGCCATGCTGGGGTTCTGTGTGATTCTCTTTCTGATGGTAGGTAACGGGTGATAGACAAGGACTCTTGCTGCTTCCTCCCTGTACTGAACACATGCCCCTGCCTTCAGAATGTGTTAAGAACTGAAGCCCTTGGGTGGGGTTCATCAGGCATCCCGAACCTGCCGAAATCCACCCTGTGTGACTCGTGACACCGGGAGGGCACTGGGGCCTCCTGCTGCGTGGTGGGTCGATCAGGGACTGACCTCTGCCTTCTAATGTAAATAGTTCCTGGTGCTGTGTGACAGAATAATTATCAGGGCTATAAAGATGTCCTTTAGCAGAGAGGTTTGTCTAATTACCTTGATAGGAATTATATTTATGGGCAAGGAGGTTTTGATCTCATGGTATCGGTGTACGTGGGGCACAGCAGTGACTAATGCCAGACTTTGCTTCCCCTTGGAGTGCTTTGTGCTAAATTGCAGTTGTTGCTATAGCAAGAAAACTCGAACTGAGGTTAGGCTGATGCAGCTCGTGGGTGGGTTATTTCTTGTCATAGCCTAATAATTAAGCTGTTTGTGCAGGGATTTGGTGCTACTGTGGCTTTATCTGGTGAGACAGTGTGATAGAGAACGTCCTTATCGGTGGGAGTTGTAATTACAGCTCTGCAGCAGCCTCTGGTTCTCCTTCACTTTGGCAGAGCCTTGCCTTTTAACATTGTTCTGGACTTTCTTCTCACCGAGCAGCACTTTTTCTGCAAACAGGAGCACAGGCATTTTTGAGAGAAATAACTTTATTCCAGTGAGCACATTAAAATCAGTTCCCCAGGGAAACAAAGCTGAGTTGCTTCTGCTTGCTTTCCAGCCACACTTGATCAAGGCTGGGGATTGCAGGCACTTGCTGTTCTCAGGCCTCTGTCCTGAGGCAGCTACAGGTACTGTTTTGAATGTACATGTTTTCTCCACGTGCATACAGTGGTTATTGCAGTTACTGTAGTGCATTAAATGCATTGATTTGCCAAATGGGAAGGCATATTTGTTTGATAGCAACGGAAAGTAGAAAAACTGCAAACCAGATTTTGCCCAAAGCCAGTTCTGGGTCCACAAAGCCTTAGTCTGAGGCAGACATTCTGTCTGCAGAGAGATCACAGAATGGTAGGGGTTGGGAGGGACCTCTGGAAATCATCGAGTCCAACCCCCCTGCCAGAGCAGGATCACCCAGAGCAGCCCACACAGGAACAGAGCCAGGCGGGTTTTCAGTGTCCCCAGAGAAGGAGACTCCACAGCCCCTCTGCGCAGCCTGGGCCAGGGCTCCGTGACCCTCACAGTGAAAACATTTTTCCTTCTGTTTCTGTGGAACCTCTTATGCTCACACCCATTGCCCCTTGTCCTATCGTAACAGAGAAGAGCCTGGCTCCATCCTCCTGACACTCGCCCTTTATGTATTTATAAACACTAATGATGTCACCCCTCAGCCTGCTCTTCCCCAAGCTGAAGAGCCCCAGCTCCTCAGCCTTTCCTCAGCAGGGAGATGCTCCACTCCATCATCTTTGTGGCTTTGTGCTGGACTCTTTCAAGCAGTTCCCTGTCCTTCTTGAACTGAGGGGCCCAGAACTGGACACACTATTCCAGATGAGGTCTCACCAGGGCAGAGTAGAGGGGCAGGAGAACCTCTCTTGACCTACTAACCACAGCCCTTCCAATCCACCCCAGGATGCCATTGGCCTTGGCCATGAGGGCACATTGCTGGCTCATGGCCATCCTGCTGGCCACCAGGACCCCAGGTCCTTTTCTCCCATGCTGCTCTCTAATGAGTCAATCCCCAACCTAGATGATCCTTATGGTTACTTTACCTGGTCGTACTTTGCATCACAAAAGAACATTTTCCTCTTAGCTTGCCCTACCAGTGAACCTCAAGGATCTTTGGGAGGCTGTCGTGGTGATCACTTTGTGGGCTTGGGCAGTCAAGTTTGCATAGTGTTTGATAAAAAAAAAAATTGAGAAATAGAACTAAAAGTAAAGAAAGGGTGGTGAAATCCCCGAGGTCACTGCTGCAGTAACCACCAGAACATCCCTTCAGTGTTGTCTTTTTGGGTGTTTTTCCCCTTTCAGAACAATGCCAAGGTGGCAGTGCTGGGGGCCTCCGGAGGCATCGGCCAGCCGCTCTCCCTGCTCCTGAAGAACAGCCCGCTGGTGAGCAAGCTCAGCCTCTACGACATCGCTCACACTCCCGGCGTTGCTGCTGACCTCAGCCACATCGAGACCAGGGCCAGCGTCAAAGGTACCGTGAGGGGCCTCCCGGGGGGGCTGCTGCTTGGAGATGTTCCTTGGGAAGGGGAATCTTCTGGTCCTGAAGCCTGGTTTCAGTTCAAATAGCCTTTTCTCAAGCAGTACATGACTAATAAAGGCTGAGGTGATTGGATTGACGTGAATGGTGACGAAAATGGTCAGGCGTACGGCGATGGAAATGGTCTGTGGTCGCACTGTGGAAGGGGAATTCACAGAACAGGCAGGGAACAGTCACTAAAATTGTCTTGGGAAAAAATTGAATTGCAAAGTTGGGCTACAAAAAGACTTGATGCCCTCTGGGTGCCTGTGTGAACTCTGCCTGCTGCTTTTCTGGATGAAATCAAACTTAATCTGATGATCTTCGTTTTATTTGGATATCACCTGGAGGTTCCACTTCACTTGCATGTGCATGTCTGCAGTTCTCTGGGGGCAGTGCTGGGGTTTGGGGAGAGTAGATACACCTACTGGGAAAAATGGGGAGGGGGGGTGTCAGTCCTGCCACTTTCATTCTGCAGGTTTTGGAACAAGGATAAAACATCAAATAGGATCCTCCCATAATTGTATTGCTTTGCTTTGCAGTGTAAGTCTGAGTCGAAGGCTAAATTAAGGAAGGAATTAGGTGCCTCTGGGTGTAATTTTGTACTTAAGTGTCAGATATTTAATAACTGGCAAAAACCTAATGCCTGAACGCCTTCCATTGCAGGCTTCCTGGGACCTGAGCAGTTGCCAGAGTGTCTGAAGGGCTGTGATGTTGTAGTTATTCCTGCTGGAGTCCCTAGAAAACCAGGTATGTTCTGTTTATTACAAAGCCCTGGAGCTTCATTCAGGTCTATCTCTGCAGTGCTGTTACTTGAGCAGAGCTGTGCCTGGTGCTGTAGGCGCTGTGGGGTGGAAATGGTCTGTTAATGACACTGACTTAGGGCTTGTTGTAGGACCAGGCACCTCATTTATCTTCTCTCTTAGATTGTCCCTCATAAAATGAGCAGAATTGGTTTCTGGAGTTCTGTGTGAGGTGCAAAGACTTTTTGTGCAAGTGATTCTGAATCTCCCGTAGTGTTTCTTGCCCAGAGCAATGCTCTAGTAAAAACAACTGGTTCTTTGGCTCATTTCTTACCAGATTTGGAATAGTCCATTTGGTTTGCATTCATTGTCCAGTAACTTCTCAGGGCATTTCTGAGTGAATTCTGTTAAGCCTTCCTAGAAAGTCTCCTCTGACCTGCTCCATTTCTACTCCATTTTTCAGTATCTTCTTAGAAACGTAACAAAATTGTAGACTTCCATGCCTGGCTTTTCCTGATTCTTCATTATTTCATTATTCATGGTTAAAGTGGTTGCTGCAGCAGAAGTGAGAGGTGGCACTTACACAACCAGCAGTATTTTGCAGTGGTGCAGGTGGCTTCAGAAGGGGAGAACAGTTCCACTGGCACACTGGTGAGGGTCAGCGTGGTGACACCGTACCACAGGCTGCCTCGGTAACGTGTTCTGCCACCTGCCAGCTGGGCTGGTTGCTCCTGAAAAGGACTGATGTGTCTGGAAGGGCTGGAATCTGCTCTGGGCAAGAAAGGCTCTTCTGGAGCCAGTTCATTGCTGCAGCTGGAGGGTTTTCTCTTGTTACACAAAACCAGAAGCTGAGGTACCTCTGTCCTGAGGAGAATGCTGGTTTGTGATTGAGTTGCTTGCCCTTTAAGGAGTAGCCTAAGCTCTTGTGCTGGATGTGTTTTAGGGATGACCCGCGATGACCTGTTCAACACCAACGCTAGCATCGTTGCTACCCTGACATCTGCCTGTGCAAAGCACTGCCCAGAAGCCATGATCTGCATTATTTCCAACCCGGTAAGCATGTTCTGGAGAGCTTGAATGTCTAGAGGAAAAAAGAATACAAGAAGAATTTGTGAGTTTCTGTTTGTTTTGACCAGGATCTTTAAGGGTGTTTGCAGAGCAGAACTGAAAGCCTGGTGCTACTAACCCATTTTTCTTGGCTATATTTAGGTCAGAGGAAAATTAGATCCAGAAGTGCTTAATATCTCAACATCTGTGTGGCTGTGGTCACGATACCTGCTGCTGTGTTAGCTGGGAGAGAAGCCTTAGCTTCCAAAGGGAGGGGCCTTTGTAATATGAAGGAACAAATTTGTTGTCTTAATGGTTATTTATAATGGGAGTTTTATCCCAGCCTGACTGTGAATTTCTCTTCAGTTTAGGAATTCAATTAATTGGCTGCCATTGACTTCAAGTTGGAAGTACACTTCAGGTTTTTTGCTGGCCTGTTCAGTTTGTGCACTGGTGTCGTTATCATACTGGTTTTAATGGACGTTTGCCTGTTCTTGCTTACAGGTAAATTCAACCATCCCAATAACTTCAGAAGTCTTCAAGAAGCATGGTGTGTATAACCCCAAGAGAATCTTTGGTGTTACAACGCTGGACATTGTCAGAGCGAACACTTTTGTGGCTGAGCTAAAGGTAGAGCATAGTAGCAGATGCTGGGGGAGGGATGTGGTGTGCTTTGGCCATGAGAGCTCTCAAAAACTCTTCTAAAGTCACTGCACTGAGCCAAAAGAGCTCGGATTTCTGTGGATCTGGAGGCGAAGGGAAAGTTCCCTGCTTTCATTCTCTAGGAGAGCCTGGGGATAGGGTTTCTTGCAAAATGTGTTTCGAGAGACTTTGACCTTTCCTTTTCATAGTCCCCCCCCCTGTGAGTCAGCCTTAATTCTGCTGGCATTTTCAACCCTGCTGGTGCAGCTGGAGCACAGGGTTGAATTGTGTCTCTACAAGTCAAACTGTCTGTGCCACCTGTTACAGGATACGCTGCGAAGTACCAGGAGGTGTAACAGGGTTACTGCTCTTAATAGCCCTGGTGGGGTTTGCACTTGTCTGGACTTGCATTAATGATATCCTATAACTAAAGTTACCAGGGTAACCTGTAGATCTGGCTTTGTCCCTGGAGTGTAGCTGCCTCTCAAACTCCTGCCCTGGGCTATAGATTTTTTTTACCCAGGGCAAAAAGTGAAGCATGGTTGTTTTTAAATGTTTTTCTTGTCCAGTGCTTCAGAGGTTGAAGGTTTCATGTTTCCCCTAGGGCTTAGATCCAGCTCGAGTAAGTGTTCCAGTTATTGGTGGCCATGCTGGGAAGACTATCATCCCTCTGATCTCCCAGGTAAGTGACAGTTACTGCCGTGTGTGGCATCACAATCATCAGCACATCAGAGCTGATGCACAGGAGTGCTAAATCTCGCCTCCTTGGAGTGGTATAAATAGCTCCAGCCTTTCTCTAAAGGAGTTTGGGCTAAGAACTAGGTAGGTTTTGAGATGTCTTGGCACTGTTTGTCTTGGGTTTTACTTTTTGTGACGGGTATTTCATGATATGAATACCTTGCTTCAGCAGGAAAATGAAACTGCTTTTGCCATGGTGGACTAGAAACACCACAGCAACGTGCAGCACTGAGCTTCAGCTGTGCCCCCACGTTTGTGTGGGGAGGCCTGACTGGGAGGGCAGGAGAGGCTCCCTTTGTGCATCTAAGCTGGGATGAAATGCAGCCCTAAAGCAGGCTGGAGCTTCCCGAGGAGCAGTGGCCAAGGAGCAGTCTGTGAGAAAGGGGGGAAAGCTCTGCTCTGGGTGGGGAATAGAGTAGCCTTCACAGAAGGATGTTCTTGGGGAGTAAGAGCAAAGGCTTTGGAGCAGCTGAATGCCAAGAGGGTACTTTGGTTCAACAGTCAGTCGGGACAGAGGCAGCTGCACAGAACATCCCTGCAGAGCTGCCTGTAAAGGTTCAGTGACTCCTACACGCTGCTGGCAGCCTGGATCCTCTGTTAGGTTCCTGACTTCCATAATGCCACAGTGACCCAAGTATTTACAGGGTGGCTTTTTGAAATTCCAGAGGCTTGTTATGTGCTTGGAGGGCATCTGTCTAGTGCAGAGGGCTGCAGAGCAGTAACCATGGCAAGCCCAGGGTTGCTGTTGAGCTGTGGTTTGCCCTTGAGCAAACTGGGCATGGCTGGGTTCCTGTTCCAGTCCAGGTGATAACCAGCAGCGTTGGTGGGCGCTTGCATCTGGTCAGTTTGTTACATAGTCTGTGAGCTGGAATAACTTTTTCTCTGTTGAGAACTGTTAAACCAACTCTAATAGTGCAAAAAGCATCATCTGGGTGGCCTTACACTGAATCTGGAGGGGTCCTGGTATTTGCTAGTAACTTTTTTTTTTTTTTTTTCCCAAACTAGTGCACACCAAAAGTGGACTTTCCTCAGGATCAGCTGCAAAAGCTTACAGGGAGAATTCAAGAAGCTGGCACTGAAGTTGTCCAGGCTAAAGCAGGAGCAGGTTGGTTCTTGACTACAGCTTTCAAGTAATTCTTGCTGGGCAGCTGAATGGATGCAGGCCTCTTCCGTTTGCTCTTACTTACGGCTGCGCTGCGGAATTATGAACTGCTGACTACAAGTCTGGCAGCTCTGTCATGTCAGCAACTGCCTGAACTGTGCTGCTAGAAGCAGCTCAGTATGTAGGCAAGACTAAACGTTACCTGATCCCACACTGTGTATGACTTGAAAAGTAATCTTCTCTGACAAATGAGGCTGTTTCTTCCTATGCATCTGGTCAGCTAGCCTGTAGCTGGGCCAAGGCTGCTGCTTTAGCCAGCTGCCTCTGACTTTGCAGTGGGTGATGCTGCAGCTCTGGAAGCATAGCAGTGTTTCCCCACTGCCTGTGATGCTAAAGAGTCAAATTTCAGTGTGATCTGTTCTAAAAGTGCTTTCACTTTTCCAGGATCTGCCACCTTGTCTATGGCCTACGCGGGTGCTCGATTTGTGTTCTCCCTGGTGGATGCGATGAACGGCAAGGAAGGGGTGGTCGAGTGTGCCTTTGTTCACTCCCAGGAGACAGAGAGCCCCTACTTCTCCACGCCTCTGCTCTTGGGGGTAAGTGCTTTAAGTGGCGGGGTTTAGCAACGTGTGGCTTGTACTCGGTGATTTCAGCTCAGTCTAATGCTGGGTATCACTGAAGGGGACTGGATCGAGCCTAACTTGGAGAGTTCTTGAATCTTTGGGTGCTGTATGTAGGCACAGAGCTCATGCTTGACAAGGATGCTGCTGCTTTTATCCGCTCTTAGACTGTGGGTTGCTGAGCCTGAGAGATTCAGACTTAGTTGAAGAGGTCATGCTCGCCTCGAGTCAGTGCCTGTTTACAAAGGGCTTTCATATGATTAACCCAGAGTCAGCAGTCCCATCCCCTCAGTTTGATCTGCTGTGAGCAAATCCCTCAGAAATTGAGGCACATGGGCAACTGCAGCACAGATTAGGATTAACAGATTGCTTTCAGGACCTCTGCTGAACTCTGGAAGAAGTGTTCCTTTTATCACCCTGCCCTTGAGGGCAGAGTGGAAAACAAGGCAGCTGCTGGGATGCAGAAGATGGTGTCTGCTGTCTTGGGTGCTGGCTGGTGAGGGAATGGAAGTAGAGTGGATGTTGATGGGGAGGGGTTTGGATGTAGGCATGAGGTCTTGAAAGCCTAGGGGTGTGGCTCTGAAGCAGTTTCAGGCTCAAGCCAGTGGCAGGTGAAGGGCGTACACTGGAGGAGAGAGATTCTCTTGCCAAATGGTGGGTTTGAAGATAGGAAGAGTAGTTGGCATCAGTCTCCTCTTGAAGGAGCTGGTGGGCTGGCTTGGAGTTTCATACTTGGGAACAGTGAAGAGAAGTCTGTGAAAGCTGCAGAAGTTGTTACGAATAAGAAGCTTCCGAGCCTTGCCAGGGAGCACAAGGTTGGCAGCCTGGAGATGACAGACGTCCCAGACTGGGTCTCCATCTCAGCTGGATAATACGTATCAGAGCTGTTCTAGGTCATTTGATGAATGGTTAATCCTTAAATACTCTTTCCCTTAGAAAAATGGAATTGAGAAGAACCTGGGCATTGGCAAAATCACCCCCTTTGAAGAGAAGATGGTTGCTGAGGCCATGTCTGAGCTGAAGGCTTCTATTAAGAAAGGAGAGGAGTTTGCAAAGAACTTCAAGTGAAGAGTTGATGGTGGAGAGGAATTAACAACTTCCTTAATTTATTAAGGCATCATGTCACTTTATGACTTCGGATTCAAAGCTCATGCTTTGGTTGAAGTCTGTCTGTATCAGCTTAATGATTGTTGCCAGTGCAGAGCCTAATCGTCAATAAACAGCCTCATTTTTTCAGTGTACCATCTGGAGTTGTCCTGATCTGCTTGTCTTTTGGAGGTGGAAGCTGTAGGTCTCCAAAAGGTTATTGGTTCCAGCAGGGATGAAACAGCCTCTCGGAGCAGCTGAGCTGGTTGCTCTTGGCTCTGCCACTGCCCGGGCTTGGCTTGGGCTGCTTGTTTGGCACAGGGGCAGGGAAACCAGGCGTGGGCAAATGGGATGGAGGTGGGGAGAAGAGCCTTGAGGGAGAAGTAGCTGAGTGAAGTGATCCAAGAAGGTTTTTTTCAGGAGCTGGCATTACCTCCTACCCTGTGTTGCCTTCATGTCTTACATAATTTGATTTTAAAAGAGTTAGTAAAAGGGCACAGTGGTGGAGACGCCAGTCCTGCTTGAAGGAAATCATTAAAATGCAGAGAGTGACTTATTTCTAGTTAGGAACAAAAGCATCTACATAAATTTCTTTTACATTCATCCTCTTGTGAATATAAAAATAAATGTCTGCAAGGGAACGGTGATGACGAGCTCTGCTGCTGACTTTTGAAGGTAAGCTTGAATGAAGGAAGCAATTAATTCGCTCTTCCTTCGTGCTCCGGGGGCTGCTTACCCTATTGCTTTGAATTGCTCTAATCCATGTAGGTTGAGTTCTGAGTTGCTCAGACTTTATTTTGATTAGATGGAGGAAACACCAAAGCCCAGCACCTCTGGAGGAACTGAGGCGAGTGTTGGTCCGAGCGAGAGAACCTGGTATAGAGCTCCTCATAAGGAAGATGCCTAAAGGCAGTAGCTGCTCTTTGGTCACTGCCTTTCTTCTGCCTCCCACTTGTGTTCTGACTCTTCTGAGTGATCTGAGCTGGGTCTTTTATTTGAATTAGTTCATCATTGAATTAATTCATCAGGATCTAGAGAACAAGTCTTACAGGGAACAGCTGAGGGACCTCGAGTTGTTCAGCCTAGAGAAAAGGAGGCTCAGGAGAGACCTGCTTGGTCTTGACAGCTCCTGACAGGAGGCTGGAGCCAGGTGGGGTCGGGCTCTGCTCCCAAGGAACAAGTGACAGGACAAGAGAAATTGGCCTCAAGTTGCCTCAGGGGAGGTTTAGGTTGGAGCTGAGGAACAATTTCTTCCCCTCCAGGGTTGTCCAGGGCTGTGCCAGGCTGCCCAGGGCAGGGGTGGAGTCCCCGTGATCCTTGGAAGGGTTTCCAAGCCGTGGAGCTGTGGTGCTGAGGGCCAGGGGTCAGTGGTGCCCTGGCAGTGCTGGGGGAACTGTGGGACTCCATTCTCTTACAGGTCTTTTCCAACCAGAACAGTTCTGTGATTCCGTTCTGAAGCAGATCCCACGGCTGTGGCACTGCTGGAGGTGCCGAGAGGATAAAGTGCTTGGCTCCTTCGCTGCCCTGTGGAACACACAGGCAGGGGACAGTGGGCACAGCTCTTGTCACTCTGCAGAAATTCAGTGTATCCAAGCTTGTTTTCCTTACAGGAATAGCAGCGAAGTGGAAGTGTCGGCAGACATCACTCTGCAGGTTTGGAACAAAGTATTTATTAGATGGTATTAATAGAATTAAAGATTAAAGAATAGATAGATCGTGTTGGAGCGGGGGCAGGGGAGGATGCTGGACCTGGAGGACACAGAGGGTCTCGTTGGCCTGTCAGCAGCTTTGGATCCAGAAAAGGGCAGCAGGGGTTATTTAAAAACAAGACCTCCCTCTGCCAGGGTGAGTGCTGCGTGCCCGGGTGGTCCAGGGCAACTGCAGCACAAAGCTGCTGAGCAGGTTGCCAAGGGTAGGAGATCTGTAGAACCTGAGGTCCATAGCGTGGTTCAAGTTCTCTCTTCTTTTCTTGTGTCAGCAGCCCACATCCAGACAGGTCTGGGGGAACAGCATGGGCAAGCAGAAAGCTTTGCTTAGGCTGCTAGGGACTCGGGGCCGGCAGGGTAAGTGGGGCTGAGGTGGAAGAGGATTATTTCCCAGCACCTGCTGACTTGTAGATTCTTCAGGGTCTCCTTCCAATCCCCTTAATGTTAATTGTGTCCCTTCTCTTTCTCTATTGTTTGGTTTTTGGGTTTGGCCTTTTTCCCCCCAGTCCCACGTTTCATGCTTGGAGCTGAAGCTTTTCCCTGTGCCTGGAAATCTGCCCTTCTCTTGTGGACAGAAATGAGATGCCCTTCCTCTGACTTTCTGCAGTGAAGGCAGAGACCAGGAGGGCACTGGCTGAAGGTGAGAAATGAACTCGTGTAGGTGTTCCCTTGGCCATGCGTGCTGTCCCCTGGCCAGAAGCTGCTGCGGTCGGTAACCTGATGGCTGTGAAGACTGAAGATGGTTTCCAGAGGTACCTGTGGAACGTCCCAGCCCTTCTCTCTGAACATATTCCCCAGAGGTGGAAGGGAACTGGGGTGTCCCCCTCCTTGGGAGGAGGAGGAATTAGCTGGACGTACCTGGATAGGCTGTGGAAGTCATTTCTGGGTGCTGTCTCTAGGGAGAGACATGGCCAGACACGACCTTCATCCTTTCCTGCGAGCTGCTGCAGTGCCTGCCTTGCTGAGTCACAGCCCCAGCTCTGCTGCTGGCAGCTGCTGGATTTTCCCTCCTGGGGAGGGGAGTTACCAGCTCTGAGAGGAGGCAAAAAGCCTGCCCTGCTCAGAGCTCTTGGGTTTCATTCTGTTTATGGAGCAGACTTGTCTCAATGGTCTTTGCATCTGACGCCTTCCATTGCAGCATCATTCATGTGCCCCGAGCTGCCACCTCCCCAGGCAGCTCAGCTCTGTGCTGCAGCCCAGATGTCAGGACACAGAGGAGATGCGTATTATGAGCAATAAAAAAAAAAGATACTCCAGATGGCCAGATGTCAGGTCACTTGATCCCACCTGCTGCTCCCGTGCTTCTGGGGCAGCACAAAGTGCAGGAGAGAAAACGAGGAGAAAAGCAAAGGATGAACATCTCATCACAGTTGACTCTGGTGTTTCGGGGGGGGTGACTGCAGGAGCTGGGTGCAGGCTGGTAGCCCTGTGTCCCTCATTCCCGGGAAAACACTGGTGCTCGGTGGTGGGGCACTGACCTGCCCCCGCTGAGCCCCATCTCACCCCGGGAGGGCTCTGGGCAGTGGGAGCCGGGAGGTGGCAGCAGCAGCTTGACTTTGGTTAGGGCTGGTGCCCCTGCAGCCTGGGGACAGTCGCTGGCATTTCGGTGATATTTAGGAGGAGAAGCAGGGGAGACGAGGACAGGAAAAGAGTTGAGTGCAGCCTCTGCCTTGCCAAAGCTGGCTGCCTTCCTGGCTCCGGTGAAGGAACAAAACGGGAGGGGCTGGAGGTACCTCACAAAGGAGCTGATGTTCCCTGCCCAGCCTCAGTTTCCTGGGGCTAGTGGTTCAGAGCAGGCTTTGGTGTAAACCAGGCTTTGGGGGTCATCCCCTTTCCGATGCTCCATGCTTTGTTCGGCTGTTCCTTGCCAGCTGGCAGAGCCAGCTTCCAGCTGGTTTCACTGGGCAGATCTGGCATCTCCTGCTGCATGTGCCCCTGCAGAGCCCCGGGCACTGCTTATGGACAGGGTCAGCCCTGGCAGGGCTGTAAAACCCCCTGTGGTGCAGCAGCCCCGGCTGGGCTCTGTGCTCCATGTGGAGCAGCATCTGCCCAGGGGGACGGGGGTGAGCAGGGCAAGGCGGGGGGAGATGCTCGCCGGGCATGGCCGGGGCCAAGGGCAGCTCTCCCCTGCAGCCAGCTCGGCTTCCCCGTGATGGTGAGAGGCTTTACTGGGAGCAGGAGGATCGGAAACCAGCTGATGGGGGGGATCGGGTTTGCAGAGGCCTCTCCTCCCCCCCCCCCCACTCCCCCCACCCCTCCGGCTCTCCCCCTGGCCCCTGGCAGTGTGAAATCGCCCCCTTTGCAACTGCTTCCCTAAACCACCCCCGAGCTCTCGCTGCCTCCCAGGGGAGCTGGAGCTGGGTGCCGGGGCGGGAGGGTTTGTTTGCTTTGCAGGGAAACCTGTTAATAAAGGAGGCCGAAGGGACTGCTCTTTTCCTGGCTGCGGGAACAGATGGCTGGATAGCGCAGCGCGATTAATATGCAGGAGTCCTGCGGGGCGGGGATGTGGCTGCCTCTTCCGAGAGGTTATGGTGCCTGAGCTGAGCTCGGCCGCTGGCTCTGCCCGTCCCTGGCACCTGCTGCCTGCCAGGGGTCCGTGGGCATTCTGGGGTGGGTCGGGCGGTGCCTTGGAGGAGGCTGTGGGAGCTGGTCGTGGGGAAGGGGACAGCGGCGGACTCGTGGCCAGCAGCAGGTCTCTACTTCTGCTCTGGGTGATGCTCTGGGAGGGCTGTGCTCTGGGTTTGTAAAAGCGAAGGTTGGCTCTGGTGATGAGCAGCTGTTTGAGGGCCCTTTGGGAATGGAAGGGGAGCGGTGGCTCATTCTTTCCTCCTGTGTTTCTCCTCCAAGTCGGGAGGTGCCAGGGCAAAGTGGCAGCTCCTGGACGAGCCAAGGTGGGTGCTGGGACGCAGGGGGCTCCTTGCTGCCACACAGCGTGTGCAAAATGTTCCCCAGGACTTCAAAGAGGGTTGGACAAATAAATCCGCAGGGAAGAAAAATCCCTGCCAAGGGCTGGGTGGTTTAGGGAGCCCCAGGGCAGCCGGAGGAGACCCAGCAAACCCCCCACAGCACCAAGCGGGGCCACGTGGCCACAAGGACGAGCCCAAATCGATGGGAACCTCCAGCCGCTGGGCCACGATCGAATGGCCCAAGGTCACCCCGGGCGCACGCAAGGCTGTGCAGATGTCCTGTCCCCATCAGACCCTGGACTGCGATGGGATAACGCTGCCCTCCAGCCCCTTCCCCTTCATGCCTTTGCTTTGCTCCCCCTATTTGCTGGTGTTTCTTTCCTCCTCGCTCCCTCGTCGGCTCGGGCGGGGTTGTTGAGCATCAAGAAAGTCAGTGCCAGGCTTTGATCAGGGGCTCTCTCCTGTGCCGTGCCAACAGCCCGCTCCCCACACGGCAGAGCTGCTGCCGGCCGCCCTTTCTTCTGCGTCAGGAGGTGGCTGCTGGAGCTGTCAAACCTCAGTACGAATCCTTGCAATTAGGCCTGTTCTGCTGCCTGCTTCGTTTGATCTCCTTTAATTATTTATCACCTCTCTCCCCCCCCCTTCTCAAATCCTGAGTTTCTTTCAAGTGATTATTTTCTCCCTCTGCCCCCAGCCGCGGCTGGCTCTGCCTGTTTGCTCGCAATTACCGTCCCTTCTCCTCACTCCTTCCATCTCCCCCCTTTTGTTCTTCCCCAGCTCATCCCTTCATGCCGCTCTCCCGCCCGCGCCCCCAGCTCTCTGCTTGCCCGGCAGCTTTTTTCTTGCTGCTTTTCTCCATTCTTCTCACCCATGTGGCTACTGCCTTTCTCTGTCCCACTCCAGGCATGGCTCTGGTTGTGCTCGCCACTGGTGCCAGCTCTCTGCCCAGGACCTTGCACCCTGGGCTGGGCTGTCCGAGATGTCCCATTCTCTGTCCAAAGCCCAACGTGGCCCTGCTGCAAAGCCCTGTCTCCCAGATGAGCCTGGCAAGTCCCTTGGCTGATTTTGCTGCTTCTGGGGAGGGGGGGCCTGACCACATCCCCCCGTGCTCTTTGTTTCCCAGGGCCTGATGTATTATTCAGCGCTGCAGACGCTGCGAGGGCTGGAAAGATAACGGTGCTGCAAAGGGCACAGGCTCACCCCTGGGATGCTGGATTTTCCCCATCCTGGGCTGTTTTCCCCTTCCAGCATTAAACCAGGAGAGGTCCTGACCATGCAGGAGGCTTCTCCTGGGAGGTGGCATCTGCTGTTGCCCCGGGAGGAGGTGGCAGGGACAAAGGCAGGAGCAGGGCTGGGGCAGCAGAGGCTCTGGGGATGCTCTGGGGGCTGAACCGCAGCTCCCACAGCCAGCCCTGCTGCTTGGCCAGGGCTCGATAGAGCTGGGCCAGGCATGGCCCAGCCCCGTGTTTACATAGGCCCTACAATAACAGCCTGGTGAGGCTGCAGCCCCTCTCCCAGCCCAAACCACCCCCTCCCAGCTCCGGCAGCTGTTCTAGGCAGGGCTGGGACAGGCTGACCTGGAGTTGTGTGTGCACGTGTGTGCATGTGTGTGTGTGCATGTGTGTGTGTGCACGTGTGTGAGTGCGTGTGCATGTGTGTGCACATGTGTGTGTGCACGCGTGTGTATGCACGTGTGTGTGCGCATTCATGTGCATGTGTGTGTGCATGTGTGTGTGCATGTGTGTGCACATGTGTGTGCACATGTGTGTGTGTGCACATGTGTGTGCGTGTGTGTGCACGTGTGTGTGTGCATGCGTGTGTCACGCTCGGGCAGCCCAGCCGCAGGAGGACAGGGACACCTCTCGCTCCGTGGGTGGCTGCAGGGGGAGCGTGGCTGGCACAGGCATGGAGCAGCTCTCTGGGAAGTCACCATGTCCCCAGGGCACTGGCTGCTGGTGGCTGCCTCTGCTCACCCAACTCCCCTGGCCAGGCTCCCACCCATGGCTTTGATCCACCCAGGGCTTCCACCCACTCCTACTTGCTTCCCTCCGGCTGCTTGGCTTGGGGTTGATGGTACTGGGGAGCTGCAGGGGCTCTGGGCATCTGGGGTGAGCTGTACCCTAATCCCACCCCCTCTGTGTTTTGGGGGGTCTGGCCCAGCCCCTCCTCATGCAGCAGATGGGGAGTTGCAGCCCAGCCTTGTCACTCTGGGAGAAGGTGATGGAAACTGGCCGTGGGATGGGGGTTTCACAGAGCAGACGCTGGGAAACGACCCCAAATATGCCTTTAATCCTGGCGGAGGGATGACGCTTGCCTGCTTCACCCTGTCCAAAGCTGGGCACTGTCCCCCCCAGTTGGACTGATCCCCATGGCTAGCTGCCACCTTGATCCATGGAGACCCCTGTCCCTGGGCATGAAGGTGAGGAGGAAGGTGAAGAATGTCAGCTCTGGCCCTGGGGAGTGATTTTGGTCTGGTGGCAGTGAGCAGTGCTGCTGTGGGCAGAGAGCATCACCAGCTGCCACCCTCTGTGGGGACATCACATCTGGACAGGTCTCTGCAGCCTGGGCTGCCCACAAAAGCCCCCCTTAGACCTCAGCTCTGGCTCCCGATCCCTGTCCCTGCCTCAGCTCCCTCCCCAAATCCCCCCTTTGAGGCTAAACCCTCCGTGGAGCAACACTTGGGTGCCTTTGTGAACTCACAGCTTGGAAATGAGCAGCCGAATTAAGGAGGGAGCTGTAGCCACAGGAGTGCATCCACTGTGCAGTGCAGGGGAAACTGAGGCACGGGGGGGAGGCACTGGGAGGACCTGCCATCCCCAGCCCAGTGCATAAGGTGTCCCTGGCTGGGGCCCTGGCAGAGCTGCCGGGGCGGCTTCAGAGTGGTTTGTGCAGCCCAACCCTCGCCGTGACAACGGTGGGTGGTTTGGGGGGGGTTTCGGGGTGTTTTGGGTACCCCGTCCCTTGCCACGCAAAGGGTGTGGTGGTTGGGGGGCAGTCGGGGCACCCTGTCCCAACCAGCACGGCACGGTACAGGGGGATGTGGGGGGCTGAGGGTACCCCAGGCGTGGCGAGGCTGGCTCAGCACTGCCGCAGGGGCTTTCTCCCTTTCGGGCTGGTTGGGGGTTTTCAGAGCACTTTGCCTCTCCGCAGCCCCCTGCTCCCTCCTCGCCGTGCCCCAGCTGAGCTCCGCTCCTCAGACCGGGCCCTGCCGCGTGCCGCTCGGGCCAGCGCTGCTTCCCCCAGTGCCGCTGCTTCCCCCCAGTGCCGCTGCTTCCCCCCAGTGCCACCGCTTCCTGGCACACAAGGAGGGCGAGTGCTCAGCATCGCTGGGCAATCGGTATCGGGCTCGGTAACCCCGAGTCCTGACCCGAGCTGCAGCGCTGGGCAGCGGCCCCGGGGGGGACCTGCTGTGTCCCGTGCCACCCCGGCCCCGGGCAGCCTGGGTCCCCCCGGCACCCACCGGGATGGAGGAGCCCCGGGTGGTGCCGGGCAGCTCTGGTGAATCAGATGGGAACTGGGAAAGGGTGGGCAGGGCTGGGCTCGCACTGCAGGCGAGGTTGGGCAGCATGGTGAGGAGGTGAGGTATGGGGTGGGATATGGGGTGGGATGCACTGTGTCTTGGAGTGGGATACTGGGTGGGATGGGGTACGGGGTGGGATGGGATACAAGGGTGGGGTACAGGGTGGGATGGACTGTGTCTTGGAGTGGGATACTGGGCGGGATGGGGTATGGGGTGGGGTGGGATACAAGGGTAGGGTACAGGGTGGGATGGACTATGACTTGGAGTGGGATACTGGGTGGGATGGGGTATGGGGTGGGGTGGGATACAAGGGTGGGGTACAGGCTGGGGTGGGACACAGGGTGGGGTGACAGGGTGGGGGATTTGCTGGCAGTTGCATCCCCAAAGTGTGAGCAGCTTGGCCATGGTGGGGGTCTCAGGGGCAGCTGTTTGGCGCTGTGCCTCAAGGTGAAGCTGTGGGCACTGGAGGGGAGGCTGTTGGGAGGATTCGGTGCTTGGGGGTGCTGGTGGATGGTAAGATGTGGGGAGGAAGGTGTGGGGGGCACTGAGCAGAGTTATGGGGGGATGGCGGGTGGAGCGTTTGTATGATAAGATGAGGGGGTGTATATGGCTTCTGTGGGTGCCCCAGGGGTGTGTGGGGGTCTGTGGAGTGTGGGAGATGCGAGGGGGTGTGGGGGCTGTGGGGAAGGGGCTCTGTGGGGCAGGGGGGTTCTGTGGCGGGGGGCTGTGG